>CAUYRT010042263.1:0-47185 GCA_963574885.1 Lepilemur ruficaudatus
ATTGGTCAACTAAAAATATATGTAGAAAAAATTAGCCGGGCATGGTGGCACATGCCTGTAGTCCCAGCTACTTGGGAGGCTGAGGCAGAAGGATCGCTTGAGCCCAGGAGTTTGAGGTTGCTGTGAGCTAGGCTGACGCCACGGCACTCTAGCCAGGGCAACACAGTGAGACTCTGTCTGAAAATAAAATAAAATAAAATAAAACATGTCATTTGCATTGAGCATTTTATTCCAGCTGTCCTTCTGTGGCTTCCTCTCATAAACTGTTACAGGTCAGAAAGTGTCCTGTCTCTAGCACCATCACCTATGTGTTTCTAGATCCAAGGCTGAAATGTTGTCTGCCCTTCCCTCCAACTTTCCAGATTTTTCTTCTTCCTTAAAACGCAATTCAGACATTTCCTCTGTGAAGCCTTTCAGTGACCAGCTCTGCCTGAGGGTCTTTCCTCTGATGACCTTTAAGTATTATTTTCTGCTCAATTCATTTGTCAGTCAAATCATCTGTCGCCTTCTGAGGATTCTTCTACTTTATGTCTTTGAGCTGTTATGAACATTTTCTCTTGTTGATTACGATCTGTTTGAAGGTAGAGACCTTTGATATCCTAATGAGTTCCATGAAAATTACCTACTTTTCATGTCATCATCTTGGAAAGAAAAGTATAAAGGGTTTTTTTCCTTCTGGACATAAAAATATCTCACATTGATTAAGCACTTGCTATGGGCCCAACACAGTAACAAATACTTTACAGGCCTTATCTTATTTCTTCCTCACATAACACATACAAAAACTCTCCACGTAGCAAGTTGGACAAAAACCTATCTCAGAATAGGTGAAGCAAGAAAGGGAATATAGCGGTAACACTGCAAACAATCTTTATGCTCACAGTATATCTTCAGGCATCCATCTCTCTATGTCCCATCTCCATGCTTTGCATTTGCATTCCTCTTACTTGGCTTTATTATCAGGAAGAACCTCTCTGCGAGTAGGCAGTTCCAGGTTTGAATGGTCCTTAATAACGTAAGTGAGAGAGAGAGAAAGAGGGAGAGTTGCAGCAATGGTTGAGGTATTGGGGAGCCCCACGTGGCTTCCCAGAGCTGGTCACTGCTAAGGTCTGAGCAGTCGTACCTGGAGTGCAGCTATAAGGGAAGCAGGCCATGAAGTCTGAAAATCGGGCAGCATGGCTTCTCAAGGAGATGCTGAGTAGGCAGTTACTCCAGGAAGCATTATTTCTAATTTACAGACAAAACCTGGGTTCAGAGATTAAGTAACATGCCCAAGGTCACCGAGTGGAAGATTCATCCCAGCATAAATTTTGGAGTTTGTGCTAGTAATAACTTTGCTATATTGTAGTATTAATATTTTTACTATACTCTGTTTGAGTATCAATGCTTAAAATAAAAATAACTTTCACTATATGGACCTTATTGTGTATATTTTCAGTACATACTCATGTAATCACTTCCCCATATAATCTAACCTTTCTACCAAATCAGGAATTGAACCATTATTTGAAATTATTACGTATTAGTCGGGTGGCTGGATTTGCTTTCCTAAGGCTGTGTTTCAGTCATCGTGTTTTCTTACCTAGGTCTTGGCATTCGACTACTTATGTAGCTCCTTGTGGCTCCAAAGACAACATTCCCAACAAAGACATTTCAGAGGTTAGTTTATCAGTGCTGAGATATTTGCAGAGGAAAAGTAGGTTCGTCCATGAAAGCACCCTCCTTTGACTGAGTATGTGATGGGGTATAAGGTGGAAATTCATGGGTATGTTACGTGGGCTAGTCCAGGATCTCTCAGTAGAGAGACCCTTGGTCACCTTGGGAAGAAAAAAACAGACTGACTGGGTTGTGGATTCGGAAGACCTGATTCTTAGAGCTCCTGAGATGACATCTATAGGTCCTGTTATCTCTGGCTTCTTCCAAAAATGCAGGGCTTGTCTTGTTGTTGTTTGGGCCTGCCGGCAGGCCTGGTTCTTCAGGTTCATCCTGCCCTCTCAGTACCCATGAGAGACCATCCGCTGTCTCACTGCAGCTCCAAGTCTTTCTGTTCCTCTGTTTCTGACCCAAGAATTTCAGAAATCCAAGATGAATTTTCTAGAGGTTTTGACGTTATTGTATTTTTGGTTGTATTTAATTTTTCATATATTGATTCACAAATGTATGTTTTGTTGTAACACCCCTTTCCTGACATTCTGGAATGCAGTCCTTATTTGACTTCTTTCTCTGCTAATGACTTTTCCAACTTTGAAGTAGTTAGATCACAGCTTCTTTATTAGTAAGTTTTAATGACTTTGTTTTCTCTGCATCATCTGGCAAAGTGCGTTGCAGATATTGCTCAACAATATTTATTTGATTTGACTTAGTACTCAGAGATGTCTTGACACTATCTATGATACTAATATCAGGACCAGGAATTTCATCTTATTCATAGCGGGGGCTTTAAAGTCACTGTTACTGTGTACTTTCAGTTTGGGCTAAGAGCTTTAGGATGAAGCAAACTTTACCAGCCTAACCCACAAATTGGTGTGTTGATCTTAACTATCTTTATCCATTCACTCTTGAATATATCAGCTGTGCGGTTAATTTGGGATTAATTTTTTTTTAAATATAGAATTTGGTGTATTTTCAGGAATTTTGTTTTTAATCAGGAATAATGGCTTTGTGTTGTAAAAAGCATTAAAATATTATGTGCTACCTTATCCAAACTAGATGTCAATTATCTTATCGTTTACATTTAGATCCGTGGTGATACCATGGCTGGAAAGGGAAACAAGTCTTCTTACATAAAAATGTGGCCTATTAACAACAAAATATGGATTAATAGAGCGTCTTCTTGTTAACAGTTTATGGTCTATACGAAGGGATTTGGTCTGTTCATCCACTGCTTTTTAGATGTAGATCTAAAAAGTATAACTTTACCTTTAGTCCAGGAATATCAGCAGAGGAGTTTATCTGTTTACATTTTAATGTTAAAAACCACAAAATTAGCAGGGGGATTTACAGGGCAAACTAGTGAAAAATGTTATGAGCGTTCATCGGTTGTTTTGGTTTTAGCAGCCACTTTGGGGGCTTTTACACATCTTTCCCATTCCCACCCCATTTCCAGGAGGCAAACAAAGAAATGCAATTTGCATCGGCTATAGAAATGCCTCTGAGATCACTGCTCTAAGTGTGCTGGGGATTTGGAGTAGAAATCCTGAAAAGGAGAGAAAGGCGAGGGTAAAAGCTCTGTTGACAAGGGAGTTTCACAGGCATGTGGTGAGAGCACAACATTGGACGTGGGAATACAGACTCTGTAAGCTTCCTCTCTCCTCCTAAAAGCAAAACTCTGGGAATGTGGTAGGCCTGCCTGGTTAAAGAGTCAGACACAGTTTCGGCTGTCTGGTTTGGTTTTTCTTTCCAATGGAGATACTTCCCTACCGGAGTGTTTCACACCTCCACTGCCTTTCTCTTTTCCTACCCTTCATCACATGTAGCACCGCTGGGTAAGAGGAAGGCACATGGCTTTCTCTGTGCATGATGCCAAGGAGTGCTTTCTCCTCTGGCCAGAACGATAGGGTAGAACGGAAGGGCATTTGAACTTGCACTTTGGTGCAGGTTATTAGCACATTCACCATCTGCTGGCAGTGGGTCAAGGAACCCAAGTCAGCTTGTGAACCAAGTTTTTCCCTGGAGTCAACACAATACATGTACTTGGCTAGGAGGTCAGCTGTTAAAACTTGATATTCTTTTCCCCCAGTGGGATCAGGTATTTGTTCACATTTAGACAGCATCTAAGTGGAGGCAATTTAGACATTTAATCAAAAGCAAAATCTATTCTTAAAAAATAGGAAGATCTCATTATAGATTCACAGATCTGTGTATTTGTGTGCTCAAGGATAAGAATAATACTGGGATACGTTTCAGAGAAAAGAGATGAGTAAAAATAAGAAAAAAAAATTAATGGATTTGAGCCCAAGTAAATGCAACTCTATTATTTAATTATAGTATCTGACTGTGAATATAAATGGGAGATGAGCAAGAATTTTTTTCTTTAGTTTGGATCACAGAAGATGTCACCACTAAAAGGGGAAGTCTGTCACTCAGAGGTACAAGCTACAGGTTTGATCCTTCATAAAATGAATCAGGGAATATAGAAAACATTTTGGGAATTGAGGACAGTCTCTTTTGCACACACTCAAGTGTTTTTACATCTAAACTAAGTAAAACTGAATAATGTGGAGTGTATGCCTGTGTCCTTCAAATTTGCCACTCTGTGGTATCCCGGATATGTGGGGAAAGACTCAATGATACACAATCAAGAGGGACATGTTAACTCTTACAGTTTCATGTTTGGCACCTCTTGTGGGTTAGTGTCTGCAATAATATCGATAATTGGGCCATTTATTTGTTATCTGTTGCTACTTTTGGCTAGTGGGTAAGTTAAACCCCAGTGTCCTGGTTAAATTCCAATGTAGATGAGTGTTAATATTCCATCTGCCATGTTCTTATTTTGCCTTCCTTAAGGAAATGAAGCATAACTGCATTCCAAAGCAGACTGTTGACACGTGTTAGATAGAAAGTTAATATTTTTATTTCTCATTATGTAGTTCAGTGTCATCAGAACTTGGTTCTAGCTCAGCTCTGTCACTGACTCACCTGTGACCTTGTGGAAGTTAACTTCATCTCCCTGAAATCTATTTTCTATGAAAGATGAACACTAGTCTAGGAAATTGTTAAGGTGAACACTATGTAATTGTTAAGCCTATTTAAAATTTTAACAGCCCCTGAATAGGCTATGTCATGACAAATAAAATTAATGGAAAATTTTGTCCAGACTCAAAAGACTTTTCAGGTTTCTATTCACTTTAATGCATTAGAAAACATATTATCTTTAAAAGTATGCATTGGCCGGGCGCGGTGGCTCACGCCTGTAATCCTAGCACTCTGGGAGGCTAAGGCGGGTGGATAGCTCAAGGTCAGGAGTTTGAGACCAGCCTGAGCAAAGAGCGAGACCCCGTCTCTACTATAAATAGAAAGAAATTAATTGGCCAACTAAAAATATATGTAAAAAATCAGCCGGGCATGGTGGCGCATGCCTGTAGTCCCAGCTACTCAGGAGGCTGGGGCAGAAGGATCGCTTGAACCCAGGAGTTTGAGGTTGCTGTGAGCTAGGCTGATGCCACGGCACTCTACAGCCCGGGCAACAGAGTGAGACTCTGTCTCAAAAAAAAAAAAAAAAAAAAAAAAGTATGCATCAAGTGAGAGACATCTTGGTGTTTCAAACCAGAATTAGGATTTTTTTGTTTTTTGTTTTTTCCTAACTAATCCCACCCATTTCTTAGTTATTTTTTTTTAGAGGTGGTATGAATGTGTGTGAAAACAGGACAGTATTTCACATAGCTACATTTATTCTGATGTTTAAATTCCTGATTTACCAATGTCACCAGGTTACAGAAATGTTCAGTAGGCATGACACACTGATTAATGACACCCTTCCCTCAAACTAGTAAAATGATAACACCAGCAGACTATGGTAATTATGTATATGTGTCATACCTAAAACAACCACTAAAAAAAGGAGACATTCAAAAACACTATAAATAAGTCAAAGCTGAATTACAGAAATTGTTGAAGACAAGAAAAAGAAAAGGGAGAAATGGAAAGTATAGAAAAGAACAGAGAACAAAAAATAAAATTGCAGACTTAAGCCCTACATATCAATGGTTACATTAAATGTAAATGGTCTAAATACAACAATTAAAAGACAGATTGTCAGAGCGTTTAAACAATAGGACCTAACAAATGCTGTCTGTAAGAAATTATCTTAAAATATAATAATGTTTCCATTGAGCGAAACTGGGAAAAAGGGTACACAGGGTCTCTCTGTGGCATTTCTTATAACTGCATATGAATTGACAGTTATCTTAAACTAAAATATTTAATTCAGAAAAATACAAAATTTCCTCTAAATGCTTCTAGATTTCAATCTGAAGCCTTTCCTTTGCCCTTTCCAACTTTATTCATGTCATATATCTCTCCCCTCACTTATCATGCAGTAGCCATAGAGGCATTTTTGCTGTTCCTAAACATGCTTAGCAAGCTCTCACCACAGGGCCTTTGCACTTGCTATTTCCTCTGCCTGGAAAGCTCCTTCCTCTGACTTGCTCATTCACTTCATCCAGGTCTCTGCTCAAATGTCACCTTATCAGAGAGGTTTCTCCTTGAACACTCTACATATAGTACCATCCCTGCCACAATTTATTTCCTTACCTGGATTTATTTTTCTTCTTTCATCTGAAACAGGTTCTATGCCTTTAAAAATTCCAAATCTTGGATAGAAACCTTAAAATGCCCTACTGTGTGTCCTCTTTTCTATGTGTTGTTTTGGGATTGGGAGCATTTTCTTTCAAAAATAAACCAAACAGGCCGATTCACTCTATTTTCTTGCCTTCTGCTGACCATTCTATATTTGTGTGCGTAGAATTTTAAGATTTTAAGGGTTTTGCAGTAGTAAATGTATTGTATTTTGTCACATTCAGCTTATTGCAATCCCCTGGTATTTCCCAAAAGAGCTAACACTTCAAAGAGTCAACCCCTTCTCTGTACACTATGAGTCTGCCTCAAAATGACTTGGCTCTTATTTTTTTCTAGGCTTTTTGACCAGTCCAAGGTGCAGAGACATACTTCAAGAGGATCCTTAGAAGTCCTGGATGAGCCCTTCCAAATGTGGCAGGTATGTCTCTTGTCTGTGGGTTCAAGAAATGTAACTTTCTTTATTCTTCTATAACTGAACCAAAATGATATTTGAATCCTCCATTTAGCCACATGGCAGCATTCTGAGGTGGCATCTGAGTTCTAGATGAGGTTATAAGATGCCAAGTGCTTGCTTGAGGGGTGGATCCCCAGCTGCTTGGCTGTCATCTCTCCGTCAAGCACATGCATCTTTCCTTACCTTGTCAGTACTTGTGGACCACTGCTGAGCTCCACCTTGATCTGTCTTCCAGGATCTTCTGCTTCCTCTTAGCTTTTTGTAGTTACCTCCTGGGCACACAGAGGGCATGCTATTGTTCCTGCTGATCTAGAGGAAACTTTCTGGGATGTTATAAAGCTCTTTATTTTTTACATTGTTATTCCAAAGTACATTGCACATGTTCTTGGCTCCTGTGTATGCTCTGGCACGAGGTCGGTCAGTCCCATTGCTTGAATGCACCACCCAGCTATTTCCAAGGTCCAGACTCCACCCAAGAAAGAAGGTCCTTTCCCCACTCACCTTATCTACCCCCAACATATTTGGGGTTTCTTTTTGTAACAGGTCTTTGAACAAATACAACTTAGGAAATCAATCAAAACGCTATTTACTTTTTGTTTCCTGCTGTTCTTTGAAATACATTGGAGAAGGGTGGTAGGTATTCCCTTGGCTCTTGGTGAAATTTAGGTCTCAGGCAGGCTGCAATCTTTATAAGTTCACTCTTAGATTTAAAAAAAAAATCCTCTGGACATTGGAAGTCACAAAAATAATCTCCCTTCAGAAACTATCATGTCTGATATCAGATCATAATCATAGCTTCAAAGTTAATTTAATATCATAATCTCCCCTTCCCCATTTGGGGCCCATTTTTGAGTTGGACTATTGCAGTGGGAAAAGGTATTTCATTTTCTTTCTCCATCTGTCACCTTCTACCCCACTTGCTAGTTGTTGTTACTAGACCTTAAGGGTTGAAGCATGGGAAAGAAGAGGGGAAAGTAGCTCAGGATGTTTCTTACTTGAACTGGTGCTGTCTTAAGCTGGCTTTGTGCCTTCTGGGCCTGGCAGATGTTTAACACTGACTCTCACTTGGCCACTTTTGGGGGCCTTTGGTGGCTTTATCCTGCTTCAGCTCTCTTGACTTGGGCAGAGCTTTTCCTTCAGCTTCCTATTTGCCACTCAACGTCTGGTTTTCAGAGAGTCCATTTGCCACAGACTCTCATTTGGTGTCTCATGAATACTTCCAGGTGGTCTTCTCAGGCTTCGGGCTGGCTTTCTCACACATGGCCCCCACCTGCTCCACGAAAACATGCATCTTATGAACCTTAATGGGCAGGAGAGGGCACAGGTACTTCTCAGACTCCAGAGCTGCTCCCAGATCAACTCTCTCATCCTTTAGAATTTCAGAGTGGGAGCCGATCTGCAGTCCAGGTGTCTCCCAAACCCCAGGGGATGCATCTGGGCCCTCTAAACTGTTCCTTTGAAGCCTCTCTAGAGACTTGTGGATAAAGTAGCCCCTTCCATCCTTCTGACACTGCTTATTTTATATTAAAATTTTGAAATTTTAGGAAACCAGATGTATTATCAGGTTGTTAGGGCTGCTGAAACAAGGTACCATTAAGGGAGTGACATAAACATCAGAAGTTTGTTGCCTCACAGTTCTGGAGGATAGAAGTTCGAAATCAAGCCTCAGGCAGGGTTGGTTCCTTCTGAGGGATGTGAGGGAAGAATCTGTTCCAGAACCTTCTCCTTGGCTTCTAGATAGCTGTCCTCTCCCTGTGTCTTTTTCTGTCTTTCCTCTGTGCATGTCTATCCCTATGTCCAAATTTCCCCTTTTTATAAGGACATCAGTTATATTGGATTAGGGCCCACACTGATGACCTCATCTTAACTAATTACTTCCACAAAGACCGTATTTCCAAATAAGGTTACTTTCTGAGATGCTGGGGCTAGGGCTTCAACATATGAATTTGGGTAGAGGACAAAATTCAACCCCGTCACACCAGGGTTCAAAGACACTCAATTACTTTAAGGTCACACAGACCTTGAAGTGCCAGTGCAGAGATTCTGCACCATAACTAGGTGACTCTATAGCTTGTACACTTCATCTCAGACAAATGTTACATGCAGGCTGTGCAACAAGGAAAATGTTGTCTTTCCTTTAAACAATCAAAGCCGGCTGGCTGGGCATGGATCCATCCAGGAAAGGAGCTCTTACATAAGGTGGTACCATCATATGAACTCAGAACAAAAAGCCTTGCACAAAGGAGAAAAAGGAACACGTCTGTGGTGTAGCCTTTGATACACCTTCATACCGTTGACTAGAAAATGAATTTCTGCTTGAACTCGAGGTATAGATTATGCCAGGAGTCACATGTTTCTAAAGCTTCTAAAATGGTGTCAACTTGAGTTTGGCAATGTTATTCCTACGGCCTGTGGTTTGCATTTTTGGGTGCTTTTAACCCATTTGCACATCCGAATATGTTCTGTGAGTGTGTGTGTGTGGTTGGCTTCATGAAGGGCATATTTAAACAATGTATAATAAAACAACATATTTTAAATTGTGTGAGAGAAAAAGAGTAAATTGTTTGCTATAAAATTCCTGCAGGCATTTACTGGATAATGATAATGATAGCTTAACTAAAAAAGGATAAAATATGTTCATCTTCAATGGGGATTATATTTAGGAGAATTATCAGATTGTTTTGATATTTTCCTTTTAGAAACAATTCTTTAGTACATCCTAGGTGGGAGATAAGAATTATTATAGTGATTTGGAAACATGGCTTTATGCATATGAACATAATTTCAATCTTACAGTATTTGTCACTGTTTTATTCCAGATGGCAAAAAGTTTTCATTATTCCTTTCAGTTAAGACCTGAGGTATGTACCTACAGGAATAAGTCCATGATAAGATTTTCCTTGCCAAAACTCTAATAGATGCTTACTTACTGAAAAATATGTGTACTGAGCAATATTTAAGAAAAATACACTTTGATGAAGCTGCACTAATGATATTTATTTAGCTAATTGTGTACAGGGATCTAACTGTGATTTCAGATAAAGTAGACTGTTGGCCATGTAAATAAGCTTGGCACAGGTGTGCAGGGTTTTAAGAGAATTGGGGAGCAGATCTAATGAAAATTAGAGTAAGCCTCAAAGAAATATTTTATTGTAAATTAAATTTCCCATTATAAAACAAATATAGCCACATAAAAATATTTTAAAATAAGGGTAAAAAAAATTGCTGACAATACCAATAACAAAGCAACAAAACAAGCCTTTGGGATATTTGTTTCTCCTCCTTTTTCATTCATTCATTCAACCGAGGATTACTGAACGCCTACTCAATGCAGGCACTTAGGAATAAAGATGGCTAGAACAAGGCTTCTGCCCTTAAGGAGCTTTTAATTTATCAGGGGACACAGACAATGAATGAGAATGAGTCCTTATAATAGATGATAAGTGCAGTACTGGGGGAGAGTGGCCAGAGAGGTTGCTATCAACTCTGTTGTCAGGTCTGGGAATGCTAGAAGGTAAGTTGAAATAGAAACTTGAGCAGAAATACATTAGCCAGAAAAGAGGAGAAAATACATTTCAGTTAGAGGGAAGAACGTCTGCTAAGGTATGGGAGGATGGAAATAACATTACAAGGAACTGTAAATAATGCAGCGTGTCTAGAACAACAGAATGAGCTTGGAGAAGTAGATGGGAGTGAAATCATGGGAGAATTTATGCCAATTATTCTATTGGCAAGAAAAGTAGGAAAGGAATAAAAGTTTAGAATGTCATTTTAGAAAAATTAAATCTTCAGCATATGATTGAATGAATGGCGTAGAAGTTACAAATCTTAGAAACAAAGAGATGGGGAAGGAGCCAGCTATACCAAGAAGCTGAAATACGGCTTAAGTAAATGAAGCTTGCAGGGGTCCCTTGCAGTATTTTGGTAGGGACCCTAGAATGTGTTCTCCTGAGTCATATGTTTTTATGAATGTTGTGAAAGTTTTAAGTTCTTCACTTCAACCCGTTGTGAGTGCTTTCTCTTTCTATACTTCTACCCCTCCCCATACGCGTCCATCAATGCTGGGTGACACTGGAGTGCCCACCAAATTTTGTGTTCACAATTTTGCATTCTTTTTCTTTAAAAAGCCCCCAGACTGTGTAAGCTTTCAGCCTCACAAATGCAGATCCAGCCCCAAGGTGATATTGTAATAACCCAGAAGAGAAATGACAAGTTCTTAAAGCAGGATAGTATTTAATAGCTGCAGAGATAAAGAAGAAAAAGATGCAGAAGATTAAGGAGGAGGAATTATTGGCTATGTTGGTGTGAGGGAAAGGATAGCACCAAAGTTTCCCATTTATGTAACTTGCTGGATGGTAGGGCTGTTAACGGGGGGAAAATGGTAGAGGTGGGCCACTCTCGTAAGTGATATTTTGTTGAGTACCTGTGTGTGTATGTGCTTGTATTTTCATGCTTTTGGATTTATGGAAGTGGATTTACTATGTCAAAGTATGTAAATATGTTAATGGATTTTGTCATCTATTTCCAGATAAATTGTGTCATTTAACACTGCTACAGTTAATGTAGAAATGGGTTTTTTTGTCCATACTCCCTCTAGCATTGGGCATTATAATTGTAATTTTTTCAAACTAAATTATTGGGTAAAGGCGACACCTCCTCTTCATTTTACTCTGAAGTGAGATAAATAACATCCATTATTGTGAACTCTCCATAGGAATCTATTTCCAAGGCATAGAGATTTAGGAAGTATTAGGAGGTAGTTGTAAATCTTTTATGTAAGTAGTTACTGTTATACACTCTAAATGCATGCATACCTACATAGATGTATTATAAAAGCAAGAAATAGGTGGGGCTAAAATAATTTTATTGATCAGATCATTTTAGACCAGGTGTTGATAAACTTTTTTTGAAAAGGGCTGGAGAGTAAATATTTTAGGATGCGTGGGCTAGGAGACAAAATTGAGGATGTTATGTAAGTACTTTAAGAGACGAAAATAATTTGTACAAATTTTTATTGATAAAGTTCAACATATAATAAGAATAATAATTGAATACATTTTTTACACTATAGGTGTACAAAAAGGAGAAGAATTGAATTTTTGGAAGGGGGACATTTCAGTTAACTGGGAATTCAAAGTTAATGTCTCTATCATCAAATTGATTGTAAATGTTTATCTGTTAAAAAACCATTCTTATTTCACAGGGGGTGAACTGGCTTTGGACCACAGGATGTACTGTGCCAACCTTTGTTTTAGACAATGACATTTATAAAGTCATTTTCCCATTAAGCTTTGTTAAAATATTTGGTTTGATGATAAGTTTCAGTTCTGTTGCATACTTTATTGGAACGTATTCGGCATTTACAATTTACGAAAGCACTCAGCCAAATTGCGCGTGCGTGCGTGTGTGTGTCTGTAGCATGGTGGGGTTTATTCTGTATTGCTAATGGAATTTAGGATCTATCTGGGGTGACAGCCCTATTACATTTCAGCATTTTGTCTACTTAGATAAAGAGACCTTGAGACATAAGACAGGAAACCAGACTTGGTAGTCCGTGTTTGCTCTGTTGGTGTATACATTGGAATGACTTCGTGTTGACTGTGAATTGGTTCTGTTCATTCACTTCTGCTTCTGCTAACTTTTTTTTGGCGGGGGTGGGGGGGTGCAGTTTGTGCTTTGGCTTTAGCTTTACTGTTGCTCGGCAGCTTTCCTGAAAGTCTGAATTCCTCCCTCGCCCTTCCCAACAAATTTGATGTCTTGAAATATTTTTTTAAATCATATTTCATTTTTCAATTCTTTTTGTGGCAAGTTCATTCAGTTCCTATAGTTTCAAGAAAGAAAAAAAGGAGGATGAAAAGAAATAAAATGGAAAGAGTGGAGAAAATTTTAAAGCTAATTAGCTTTTTAGTGATTTTACTCATTTCAGAGACTGGGCCGTCTATTTTGAAAGTTTCAACTGGAACTTATAATAAATCTAAGACTGATTTTTCCTTTAAATTTTTAATGAATGGCTTGTGAAGTCTATTAAAACTTGAGTAAGTTTAGCTACTTTCATGAGTATGCTGAATTATGGACTGGATTCCATAAAATTAATGGTTGGATTGAAAGTTTGTTTTATCTTTTCAGTGAATATGGGTGGAAAGAATGGGCATCTTTCTAATGCATAATCAAAAATAATTAAAATAGAATGAACTCAATGTGAAAACCTTATTTCAAATAATATGGCAAACTTTCATTTTATTGCTGGTACATAGAATGTTTTGATTTTGTATTTTGTTCACTGGAAAAATGTGCTATCCTATACATACAACAAACATGCTTTGTGTATTTTTTTTAGAGATAATGTGTTATTAGATTGTAATTTATATGTTGCTGGGAGTCAGCACAAGAGAAAAATCTCATCAAAATTAAATTTTGGAATTGTTTCCTTTTCTTATTTATTTCCATGGGCTCTTTGGAAAGCAAGGTTCCAAATGCGTATTTCTATAACCTTCCTGCCAGTGGCCAATTTAAAATAACCAGACTATGCTCATCTCAGCAATTATCTTATTTTTTTAGCTGCCAAAATATGTGGCAATTTATTTATTTATTTTTGGAGATAGTCTTGTTTTGTTGCCGGGGCAGGAGGGCAGTGGCATCATCATAGATCACTGCAACCTCAAACTCCTGGGCTTAAGTGATCCTCCTGCCTCAGCCTCCCAGATAGCTGGGACTACAGGCGTGCACTACCATGGCTGGCTAATTTTTCTATATTTTGTAGAAATAGGGTCTCACTATGTTGCTTAGGCTGGTCTTGAACTCCTGATCTCAGGCAATCCTCTGGCCCTCAGCCTTCCAAAGTGCTAGTATTGCAGGCATGAGCCGTCACGCCCAGGCGATTTTTTCATTTGCTTAATTCTGTGTTTTGTTTATATTTTAGATGTGGAAAGTCTTTGCGTTTCTACAAAATTTGAATTCACAGCATTACAATTTCAAGCATAAAATTTGCTCTAAACACCCATTCTTTTGTATTTTTCACTGAATTCTGCAATTATTGTTAATTATCACTTGGAATCCCTGTGTCTTGAAATAAAATTCCTTGAAGTAGATTTTTATGATGACAATTAGTGGCAAATATCTGATATTTATTATTAAAATATTTGTTCAACCAGAGAAGGAATAAATTATTTTACCAGAGGCAAAACTGAGCTTTGGGGCCCTTCGTTCATATGGATCCTTTTACCAGGTCTGGGGAGAAGCTCTAGCATGTTCAGATGGTCACATGTTTGTGTCAAATTTGAAAAGGTGGCTAATTTTAACTGTAATCATTTAAGACTAGACCTTCCATTTCAGCCTCCCTTCCGTTACTATTCTGTTTTGGGAGAGCATTGCAAAAGCCATGGCTATTTTTTGGTGGAGGGTCCCAGGGATGTTCAACTTTTACGTTGTTTGCAAACACTTCCATGCCTAGCAAAGCCGGCGCTAACTGTCCACTTTGCAGCTCAAGAGAGCACTGTGGGTAGTCGAGCAGAAGATGGCGGATGAGGAAAACCTCCAGCCAGAGTGGCTCTGCAGGAAAGACAGATTTTAGGAGAAAGTGAAAAAAATAAACAGGCAGACAAACATAGATCAGACGAGGGTTGGAAGAAAGGGTGCCTGAAACTGCAGGAGACTCCACGGGAAGAAGGTGCTGAGGAGAACTGGAAGGGGAAAAGCCGCCGAGCGGCTTGGAGACCAGCGACAAGGGTAGGTGGAGCGGTTAACTTTCCCCTGCCCTGCGTCTCGGACGGCTGGCGGGCTCCTGAGCGGTTGGAGAGACCTGCCGATGCTCGCCCAAAGCCGGCCACCGCCAGTGAGCGGTGAGCCTCTTGCGGACAGGGCTCCAGGCTCCCAGCTCCCCAGGGGCACCTCCCGGCTGGCAGACCCGAGCCGCCCGGCAGGCGCCATATTGCCTCCTTCTCCCCTCCCCCTTCCCTACCCACGGCCCCGAGAAAGACAATTTAGCCACTACCGGGGAGGCAACGGTAGGGAATGGGACCTTTCCTGCAGCGGACTGAGGAGTACTAAGACTGTGAGCTCCCTACCCGCCAGCCCTTCCAGGTGCCACTTGCCTGGAATCCGGGAGAGCGGGGCAAATCCTGAGGCGGAGAGACATCAGTCCAGCTTGTGCACCCAACGTGAGAATTGAGACTAGCACTCCTCTCCCTAGCTGGGTCAGGGATTGATCTCTAGGACCCAGCGGACAGGCCTGCAGACCATCCCGTACACCCAAGTCTCGATTGCATTGCCCCAGGGCACAGAGGGGTGATTGCATTGCCCCAGGGCACAGAGGGGTATTTGTGAACCAGCCTGCTGAGGTCTTTGTACCTTCTGGGGCAATGCAATCCTGCTTGAGTCGCAACACTCCTCCCACGGGAAAGCCATGCACTCAGCTCAGGCTGCGATCTTGGGCAGGGAACCTCCCGGCCTGCATCACAGCCAGGGGAGATCGGCTGGCTTGAGATCCTGCATGCTGACAGAGGCCTAAGAGAAACTATGGAACAGGGGAGGGTGGAAAGCAGCGAGGCCTGCTCCAGACTGCAGGTCTCGGACAGCCCCACCCTCACATGCAGACTTTTTAGCTGAGTGGGGCCATTTCAGCCCCTCCCAGGCAGCTTTGCCCAGAAGCAGAGAACAGACTTTTAACTCCTGCAACAGCACTTATGGAGCTTGAGGGCAGGCTCACCGAACTCAGCTCCATCCTGCCTCATTCCCCCACCTTCCCCCACTGAGGTGGAGAATAAAGACACACCTAGAAGTCCCAAGGCCCCACCCACCACCTGAGGCACTAGAGTGCCTCTCCAGAAGAACAAGAGCTGGTTACAGGACCCAAAAACAACACTGCAGTATAAAATTGACATGCCTCTGGCTAGATTAACGACAAGCAGAAAAGAAAGAACTGTAATAAGCTCCATCAGTAATGAAAAAGGAGAAATCACAACTGATGCCACAGAAATACAGAATATCGTCTATGAATATTATAAAAACCTCTATGCACATAAACTGGAAAATGTGAAGGAAATGAACAAATTCTTAGATACACACAGCCTCCCTAGGCTCAATCAGGAAGAAATAGAATTCCTGAACAGAACAGTATCAAGTACCGAAATTGAAACAGCAAAAACCTTCCTAAAAAGAAAAGTCCTGAACCAGATGGTTACACACCTGAATTTTACTAGACATATGAAGAACTGGTGCCTATCCTGCAGAAATTATTCGACAACATTGAGAAGAAAGGAATCTTCCCCAACACATTTTATGAAGCCAACATCACCCTGATACCAAAACCAGCAAAGAATGCAACCAAAAAAGAAAAGTGTGGACCAATATCCCTTATGAATATAGATGCAATAATTTTCAACAAAATCTTAGCAAACCAAATTCAGGTGCTCATCAAAAAAATAATCCATCAGGACCAAGGCTTCATCCCAGAGATGCAGGGATGGTTCAAGGTACACAAATCTATAAATGTAATTCACCACATAAACAGAAGCAAAAACAAAGACCATAGGATCCTCCCCATAGATGCAGAAAAAACATTTGACAAAGTTCAACACCCTTTTATGATAAGGACACTTAACAAAATAGGTATAGATGAGACTTACCTAAAAATGATACAAGCCATATATGGCAAACCCATGGCCAACATCATACTGAATGGGGAAAAATTGAAAGCATTCCCATTTAGAACTGCAACCAGACAAGGTTGCCCTCTATCACCACTTTTATTCAACATAGTGCTGAAAGTCCTAGCCAGAGCAATCAGACAAGAGAAGCAAATCAAGGTCATCCAAATGGGAGCAGAAGAGGTCAAACTGTCTCTCTTTGCTGACAATATAATCTTATGTCTAGAAAACCCCAAAGGTTCTGCCATGAGGCTACTAGAATTGATAAACAAATTTAGTAAAGTCTTAGGGTACAAAATCAATGTACACAAATCAGTAGCATTCTTATATGCCAACAGCAGTCAAATTGAGAATCAAATCAAAGACTCAATACATTTCACAATAGAAATAAAGAAAATAAAGTACGTAGGAATATATTTACGGAAGTAAAAGAACTCTACAGGGAGAACTACAAAACACTGAGGAAGAAAATAGCAGAGGATATAAACAGGTGAAAAACCATACCATGCTCATGGATTGGCAGAATCAACATTGTTAAAATGTCTGTACTACCCAAAGTGATCTATAGATTCAGTGCAATCCGTAATTAAAATACCAACATCATTTTTCACAGATATAGAAAAAATAATTCTGCACTTTGTAGAAACAGAGAAGGCCCTGTATAGCAAAAGCAGTTTTAAGCAAAAGGAACAAATTGGGAGGCATCATTTTTACCAGACTTCAAGCTATACTACAAGGCTATAGTAACCAAAACATCCTATATTGGCATAAGAACAGAGACATAAACCAATGGAACAGAACTGAGAACCCAGATATGAAATAATCCTAATCTAGCCATCTAATCTTTGACAAAGCAGACAAAAACATACACTGGGGGAAAGAATCCTTATTCAATAAATGGTGCTGGTAAAACTGGATAGCCACATGTACAAGAATGAAACAGGGCCTGCATCTTTCACCTCTCACAAAAATCAGCTCACAGTGGATAACAGACTTAAACCTAAGGCATGAAACTATAAGAATTCTAGAAGAAAATGTTGGCCTAGGCAAAGAGTTTATGAAGAAGACCCCAAAGACAATCACAACAGAAACAAAAATAAATAAATGGGATCTGATTAATTTAAAAAGCTTCTGCACAGCCAGGGAAACTATGACAGGAGCAAACAGATAACCTACAGAATGGGAGAAAATATTTGCATCTTACACATCTGATAAAGGGCTTATAACTAGAATCTATATAGAACTCAGGAAAATCAGCAAGAAAAAAAACAAACCTATCAAAAAGCGGGCAAAGGACAGGAACAGAAACTTTTCAAAAGAAGATAGACTAATGGTTAACAAACATGAAAAAATGCTCAACATTTCTAATCATCAGGGAAATGCAAATCAAAACCACAATGAGACATCGTTTATCTCCAGTGAGAATGGCCTTTATCAGAAAGTCCCAAAACAATAAATGTTGACATGGTTGCGGAGAGGTAGAACACTCATGCACTACTGGTGGGACTGAAAACTAATGCAACCTCCGTGGAAAGCAATATGGAGATACCTCAAAGAGATACAAGGAGAACTACCATTTGATCCAGCAATCCCATTACTGGCCATCTACTTAAAAGAACAAAAGATATTCTATAAAAAAAGACATCTGCACTCAAATGTTTGTAGCAGCACAATTCACAATTGCAAAGTTGTGGAAACAACCCAAGTGCCCATCAATACATGAGTGGATTAATAAAATGTGGTATATGTATAACATGGAGTACTACTCAGCCACAAAAAACAATGGTGATCTAGCACCTCTTCTATTACCCTGGATAGAGCTGGTGCCCATTCTACTAAGCGAAGTATCACAGGAATGAAAAAAGGAACACCAAATATACTCACCATCAAATTGGTATTAACTGATCAACACTTACGTGCACATATAGTAGTAACATTCAATAACTGTAGGGGAAAAGCATTATAGAGATGTGGTCGGGGAGCTAATTAACATGAATATTATGGGTTTTTTTCTGGATTTAGTGATGCTTGTGACATTTATCAGCATTTTAAAGTTTGTTGGAGGCCAGGTGCGGTGGGTGACTCCTGTAATCCTAGCACTCTAGGAGGCCGAGAGGTGGTAGGATCGCTTGAGCTTAGAAGTTCAAGCAAGAACAAGATCCCAGCTCTGCTAAAAATAGAAAATTAGCCAGGCGTGATGGTAAACGCCTGTAGTCCCAGCTACTTGGGAGGCTAGGGGAGAGAATTGCTTGACCCCAGGAGTTTGAGGTTGCAGTGAGCTACAATGATGCCACTACACTCCAGCCAGGATAACGGAGTGAGACTCTGTCTCAAAAAAAAAAAAAAAGTTTGTTATTTGTTGGAATTTTTTTCATGGCAAAGCAATATTCACTTTCATGGTAAATTTATGTTTATAATTCATATTCTTTTTCTAAAACTATGTAAGCTTTGGACCTCTACAAAATCTGGATCCATAGAATAAATATTTATTAAATATTTAGATAACATGAAGGTACATGTCACTTTTCACCTAGCCTAGAGCCTGGTGTATATTTATCATTAAGTGTGTTTGGAGTTGAATGCATCTTCATAATAACAAATAGTTATTGTTGTTCAGTGATGACTGGTACTTTATATAGACATTAAATAATATGTGTAAATTGTAGTTAAGAATAATTTCTACCTTCTCAGGATCTTGAGTTGGTAAATCATTCCTGCTATGAGACATTTTCTTATGGGTGAAGAACGGTCAGAAGTCTTTCATTTAACCAGGGATTTGATATATGAAAATAATATTTACTTTATCATTTCCCTCAATCACTTTTTATGGTTTGACTTGTCAAAACAAGGGAAAAAGGAAATAAAAAAGAAAGAAAGAAGAAAAGCAAGACTTACAAGTGAGAAGACTTGCTTGATCTTATTAGATGGTGATAGAATGGTAGGAGAGTTTCTGAACAGGTGCCTGAAATTATGAAAAGTGACCAGGATCCAGTAGATCAATGGCATTTCTAGGAAGTTGCAAAGGTAGGAATAAGGCCGGGTATACATAAGTTTCTAAACAGTAAGTTTCAAGCAAAACTTTATGTAATTAGTATCCTTCAGTGTGATGATGGCCCTCAACTCCTGTTTTCAATAACTTGTTACAGAGCAAGAGTTAAAATGTTTCAAGGAAGGAAGCCCTATGTATTCCTTTGATAGACACATTTTACATTTTAGCGTTTTAGCTGTCACCATAAAAATACTCCATCCTAAGCATCTTTGTGCTCACCCATCTTCTAGTCATAGCTGGAAACTGAGGCATACTGTATGCACATACGGACAACCCCTTCTTAAAGCATCCATTTGGGGTGCAAAAATAGGAGATCACAGAGATGCATCCAGAGGAACCTCTTCCTACAAGATTCACCAGAGCAATTCCAGATGTGTCGATGAATGACTTAAAAAGTGTCAGCTGGAGGAAGCCTGTGAGTGGGTGCAGGAGCCAGTGGGAGCTGCTGCTGTGCGGCTCCAGCAGGGTTAACCAGCCCTGCCAGCGTGAACAATAGAAACCAGGCAGCTCTAAATGAAATGAGCTGAATATTTCATTTGGCCACTCAGCTGCCTGCTCCAATTGCCTCCTTTACTAAAATAAGAGCTTAATCTAAAGTGACAACAACATCAGTTTCTGTGTGCTCCAGTCACACTGAACATGACTTCCTTAACATAAACACTATTTACATGGGCCGTCTGGATATAGCAGGGAATCAGGAGCGTGCCCGGCTAAGACACAGGGTACAATGAAGGACGAGGACCAGGCAGCTGAGAATTAACATCAGCAAATGAAAGCCTGACCCTCAGAGGGCATGTCCCTGATACGTTTTAAAATGAGAGAGCATTGCACCAGTAACCTTAGCCTTTGTAAAGACTATGCCATTTAAAATAAAATAGCACCTTTTCAGTTTAGACACTTAACCAAATGCATTATGTCTGACCCATTTTCCAACTTAGGTGACACGAGAGGATAGATCCCTAGCTGCAATCATTAGAATCTTTCAAACAATTGCAACCAATAACCTCCCTCCCTAGACTCCTTCTCATAGCAGTGCGCGCTTCTTAGAGATAAAGAGGGCATTCCATTCTGTGAGGGCAGGCCAGACAGAGATGTCAGGGGAAGAAGACGTGGCTCTTGAACTGAAGGCTTTGATGTCACTGCTAGCAGTACCCAGGAAATCCTGGTTTGAAAGTGGTTTTCAGCTGAAGAGTTCTGGAAGATTAGAAGCAGGGGTGTGACAAGGCACCAGCCTATCAGGGTGCACAAAATAACACAAGTTACTTATTTCCAGAACCCTGGAATAGATATTAAGGCAGATATCTATCCTTAATATGCATTATTGGTGGTTTATTTCCATGAGGAGAATGCAATCATAATAAATATTTTCACTCTGCTGGCATCCTCTGGGAATTTTAAACACCACAAAATGTAGAAGTATCTAACTTAGTGCTATTAGAGTTACTGCCAGTTAGTGGAATTCAGTGGCTCATCCAGCAACTTCCTAGATAAGGAAAGTAAGGCACAGAGAATTTGCCTGTATCTCTGAAGCCACAGCAAATCAGAGAGCAATAGGGAAAGAATGTAATTTTTTGGTTAATCATTTCTACTTCTGTCAAATCACCATTAATGCTCTCATTTCTAAAATGACTCTTCTCTTAAAATTTCCCGTGGTTGAGCTTTTTAGAAGGCTATACCAGACATTGATTTGTGGCTTTTGAGGTCCAAACACTTAGAACTTCTGAAAAAATGGTGGCTCTTTTGTGTACAGGTTTGTGTTATCCATCCTTGCCCTTCAAGCTCTGGGCCCTGAGTAAATGCCCTGCAGTTGCCATCCCTGTAGTGGTACACTTCAGATAAATGCAGTGGCACATTTCTTATTCGTGAAAGAAGAAAGGGACTGATTGTTTAAAACAAATTTTTTTCTTTCTAAGAAAGGTATAATTGATGGGAAGAAAAGTGGGAGAAGCATCAATATCTGGCTGGCCTTAGTGAAATACTCATTAATCAATAGCTATTTATTGAGAATCTATTTTTTTTGTCATTATTGAAGTATAATTTACATATCATGTCTTTACTCCATTTCAAGTGTACAATTAAATGGTTATTAGTAAAATTTGTACAGCTGTTCACATGAATCAGTCCTAGAGGATTTCCCACCCCACATTGAGACCTCAATATCCATTCCCAAATACACATCAAGCATGCCCCTCCCCTTCACAGTGCTCACCACATCCCCTGGATGTGGGTCCACCCCCAATCCCCAAAATCCCCGGTGAACACCACCACCACTTAAGCACCGAAGTGTCAATCGGTCAATACCAATTTGATGGCGAGTACAAGTGGGGCCCATTCTTTGGGTCTTGTGTCACCTCACTTTGAAAAATGGGCTTAAGCTTAATCCAGGAGAATTTATGAGATCACCAAACATTATGTTAGGGGAGGGAAAATTGTTTCTGGTCTCTTGAAGCCCACCATCTAGTGAAAAGGTATATCATAATTTGGAAAAAAGTAAAAAAGAAGTTAGACTTCTGCTGAACGCCAACAAGAATATCGTGATTGTGAGAAAATAAAAATACCATTTTTGTTGTTTGAAATAATGCTCTTCTGCCGTGTTTTCATCTTCATTTTAACTTACGGGACATATGAACAAGAGTACGTTCTTTTAATCACCACTTATTGAACACTGATGAGCGATTTCAGGTATTATTCTAGGTATGTCCCCAAAAGAATTAAACATATTTCCTCACAAGCTGATAGGGATACAGACAACTTGTAAAATATTAATTGTGCAATTTGGTAAGTGCCTTAATAAGTGGGTACCAAATGCTTGGAGCAGAGATGAGGTGGGAATTACCACACCTGTCCTGTGAGGCCTCGTCTAATGGCGATGACCTTGACATCTATCCCCATAGTATCCAGCTCTTTCTTCAGCTTGGTCTGGAGAGCCAACGAATGTCAGTGGCGAGGAGCAACACCAGTGGGGGTGGGGCCTCTGCACAAAGTAGGCTTGGAGAGCAGCCTCTGCACGGATGACCGAAATATTGTAGGGTTTGCTGAAGGTTTCAGGGAGGCTGATGTGTACCTGGCACTTCTCTGTCCCATGTCTTGGCTTCTCTCAGCTGTGATAGGGCTCTTGACAATCTTCTCTTTTTCCTTGTTGGATGAAGATGGGATTGCCTTTTCATGAGATGTCCCTGCTGCTCTGTTGCCTCTTGGTATTAAGATTTAACCAGAGAGCGATGCAGGGTTCCTCTTGTTATATGTGATGAAACCCACTCTGAAGAATTTCAAAGGCTCTAATGAGAAAAATGGCTAAAATAGACTGAAGCAATCTACTAAGTAAGTTTCTTCCATTTTCTTTCAGTCACCTTTCCGCTACTTAAGTGTGTGGTCAGCTCTCAGTTCTGAATGCTATTGTGATTCGTTAAGCCACTCATAGTTTTATGTTTTCCTGATGCAGGATGTTTTGAGAACATTTTGCCATCTTTATCTTCGTAGACATTCTACCGTTTCACATAGCATTAATCATAAAAATCCTTCCTTTTCTCTTCTACTATTTTTATTTTAAACTTTTGGAGAAAGATGTATTATATTTGTTGTCTTTGGTCTTATCTTTTCCCTCTTCTTTGAAGATCAGGACAAAGTTTCTTTCATGCTAAAATGGAAGATAGCGGCCGGGCGTGGTGGCTCACGCCTGTAATCCTAGCACTCTAGGAGGCTGAGGTGGGTGGATTGCTCAAGGTCAGGAGTTTGAAACCAGCCTGAGCAAGAGCAAGACCCCGTCTCTACTAATAATAGAAAGAAATTAATTGGCCAACTAAATATATATATTTATTAAATATATATATTTATATATAAAATTAGCCGGGCATGGTGACGCATGCCTGTAGTCCCAGCTACTTGGGAGGCTGAGGCAGAAGGATCACTTGAGCCCAGGAGTTTGAGGTTGCTGTGAGCTAGGCTAATGCCACGGCACTCTAGCCCGGGCAACAAAGTGAGACTCTGTCTTGGAAAAAAAAAAAAAAAGAAGACACCCTTAACTGGGAATGCTGATTCACATAGCCACGGGGCACTTGCAGCTGAAGATGTGAAAGAATGGGAGGAGGGAAGCCACTTCTAAGAGCCAGTAAATATAATCCAGAGTTCAAGCAGATTCAGAGATGTTCACCACCTGATTATGTATAATGAAAAACTCAGTACCACCTAAATCATTTAACATTAGGTGAAGAAAGTACACAAAATTAGCCAAAAAAAAAAAAAAAGTGCCAATACGGTCACAATGGTAGCTTTAGGGTTGTGATTGTTTTCATGATTCTTCACACTTTTAAGTTTTTGTACAATGAACACAGATTGTGTTATACAGTCAGAAAATCTTTTCATAATATTTCCGTATTGATAAATAAAACTTCTGCTATCCCCCCGCCTCAGCAAATAAGTTATTGTGACAATCAAGAAGTAATTCTTTTTCTCTGTTAGGAAGGGTGGGTGTTTCCATGAATTCTAAGAAAGTTCATATATAGTATGATTTTAGGAGAATTGTGTTTTACTATAAATGTGCCCTTAGCTGGGGCATGTAAATATTACCTTGCAGAGGTTTATTGTAAAAATATTTGTTGTAAAGAAGTTTGATCTCCAATATATGAGTTCTGTCGCTGATTCTTTGATGGATGTTTTTTCATTTGTTAACAATATATATATATATTTTAACAAACATATATATTTTTCTTTTTCCTGATTACCAAAGTAAATCTCTTTTTGAGACTTCTACTTCTGGGAAGGTGAGGTGTACCCACTTTTCCCTATTCCTTCCCCTAAGTACAACTAAAAACCCTGGACGCCGTGCACTATGTCAAACGCGGACGCCGGGAGGTGGAGAGAAGACGGTGCGCTGGCCAGGGCCTTGGGATCCGAGCAACAACAGGGCGGTGAGTTTCCTGCGTTTTCTTTGTACCTAGTACATCTCAGACTTGGAGCTGACAAATTCAGAAACCTGGAAATGCTGATGGGAGCAGACAAAAAAAAATGACCCCCCCAAAAAGCGTGCCCGGTCTAGCCAAAGGATCAGGAAAAGAGCAGCCCAGTGAGACGTGACGCTCTACTCCAGCCAAACACCACAGAAAAAATGTGGCCCCAGCCCAACCACAGCCACAAAGGCTGAAGGGGCGACTAAGGGGAAATAAAGAGGCCCTCCCCAACGATGTCACTGGAGAACACACAGCAGTAAGGAGGCCCCCCCTGCCCCGCCCAGCCAGGACAGCACGGGCATAGCTCTGGTGCGGGCCAGGACTCCATCCCCACTCAGCAGGGATGGAGAGCCTCTGCCCTCCTCGGGTGCCAACAAAGCACATGAGGGGACCCGAACTTCTGCCACCCCCACCTGGAAGTAGCGGGGCATCACCACCCCTTTCCCCGCCACGGCCACGCTGGAGGAAGCTGCAACAGAAGGTTTAGAGAAAACCCGGTCTCAGAACATTATACCCCAAACGCTATGGTTTCAATCAAAACTCACTCGTCATACCAGAAAGGAGAAGAATCTCAAATGAAAAAAAGACCATCAATAAAAACTAACCAAGATAACAGAGATGTTAGAATTATCTGCAAAAGATTTTAAGAGCAGGCATCATAAAAATGCTTCAACAGCACAAATATCTTTCAAACAAATGAAAAATTAGAAAGTCCCAACAAAGAAACAGAAGATACAAAAAAGGACCAAATGGAACCTGTAGACCTGAAAACATGATAACCAAAAATGAGCAACTCCACAGATGGGCTCAACAGCAGAATGAAGGCCACAGAGAGTAAAGGGACAATACAGAACAACAGAAATGGCCCAATCTGAAGGATACAAAGAAAACAGACTTTTTAAAAATGAGCAGAGCCCTAGGGACCTGTAGAACTACAACAAAAGATCTAACGTTAGTGCCCAACTGATTTTTGACAAAGGTGCAAAGGCAATTCAACGGAGAAAACACAACCTTTTCAACAAATTATGCTACAGCAACTGTATACCAAAGACAAAAGAATAAAGCGAACCCTGACCTAAACCCCATCTCTTATACAAAAATTAACTCAAAATGGACCATGTACTTAAATACGAAATGTAAAACTATAAAAATTATAGGAAACAACACAGGAGAAAATCCTTGGGCCCTAGAGGTAGGCCAAGCGTTATTGGACTCAATAACAAAAGATCTATAAAAGGAAAAACTGATAAACTAGATTTCATGAAAATTACAAACTTTTGCTCTAAAAAGACACTGTGAGAATGAAAGGACAAGCTACAGACTGGGAGAAAATATCTACAAACCACGTATCTGACAAAAAATTAGTATCTACAGCTGGGCGCAGTGGCTCACTGTAATCCTAGCACTCTAGGAGGCCAAGGCAGAAAGAATGCTTGAGCTCAGGAGTTCCAGACCAGCCTGGGCAATGTAGCAAGACCCCATCTCTACAAAAAAAATAGAAAAAAATCAGCCGGGCATAGTGCGCCTGTAGTCCCAGCTACTCAGGAGGCTGAGGCAAAAGGATTGCTTGAGCCCAGGAGTTAAAGGTTACAGTGAGCTGTGATGAAGCCACTGCACTCTAGCCAGGGCGACAGAGCGAGAGGCTATCTCAAAAAAAAAAAGAGAGAGAGCGCACTACATGACATGAGAATTCTTGGGGCCATGGAAGTGTTTCTTATCTTGAATACTGGTGTCAAATCCTAGTTATGATATTTTACTACAGTCTGTAAGATGTTACCACTGGGGGAAACTGAGTAATAGGTACACAGGATCTCTCAGTTTTATCTCTTACAGCTGCATGTGGATCTGTATTTTCTCAAAAAAATCAAAGTTGTTTTTTTTTTTTTTTTTTTTTTTTTTGAGACAGAGTCTCACTCTGTTGCCGGGCTGTAGAGTGCCGTGGCATCAGCCTAGCTCACAGCAACCTCAAACTCCTGGGCTCAAGTGATCCTTCTGCCTCAGCCTCCCAAGTAGCTGGGACTACAGGCATGCGCCACCATGCCCGGCTAATTTTTTACATATATATTTAGTTGGCCAATTAATTTCTTTCTATTTTTATAATGGAGACGGGCTCTCACTCTTGCTCAGGCTAGTCTCAAACTCCTGAGCTTGAGCTATCCACCCGCCTTGGCCTCTTAGAGCGCTAGGATTATAGGCGTGAGCCACCGCGCCTGGCCAAAAAATCAAAGTTTAACTTAAAGAAAAAGTAAATTGAGGAAAAAAGCATACCAAATAAATGTATCAAGTCAAAATGAAATAGTCCCTGTCATCCCATCTCATTAACAGTTTGATATATTTCTTCCAGATTTTTTCTATGTACATAATACATGTGAAATATTATTAAACAAAATCGTTCCATAATCTATGATTCTATACTCTATATATAGAATTCCATATATTCTAGAATTCTATACATATAGAATGCTGTAACACCTATAGAATGATCTACAAGGGTATTGTATGACATTATGAATTTGCTTTTTTCCCCCGCTTAGTGTCTATATGGAAAAGTTTTCATGTCGATACATATTGATCTATGCCATTATTTTTAACAGCTGCTCATGGCATTCCAATGCATGGAAACATCACCGTTTACTTAACCAAATACCTACTAATAGACAACATCTAGGTTGTTCCTAATTTTATGATGACTCTCTAAGAGTGGTAAATAATATCTCAAAGTGCGGAGTATTAATAGTATAAAAATGAACATTAAACAATATATGCTCATCCAAGCATAATATAAAATATTATTCAAAACCATTTTTACATCTTTACCCCCCAGTGACATTCTCATTGAATAACACCTTTTTATGACTTAAATTCCTCTTGGGAATCAGTTTAGAGTAACAAAAGAAAATTAGTAACATCATGTCACAGCTACGCATGGTTTTTGACCCCTTGAATGGAATTAACTCCAAATGATTCTTGGTGGATTCTAAAAATCAAATTGGCCCTCCCATTAGAACATACAAATAACATACCACAGGGTAGAGAATCATATTCTACTGAGTATGTCATGGGCAGTCTGGGGAACACGTCTACAACTGAGGAAAGGTGGAAGGAATCATGACTGTTAAACTAAAAACAGGGAGAAGAAAGTCTTAAATTTTGTAAAACAAACATAAATGCTGGAAAACATAAAAGGGTTGTAAATTCCTCCATGGTGTACTAAAAAGGATCAGGCATTTGTAAAGCTACTGACGAGGAACAGTCTGCTCTGTCATGTTTATCATTTCAACCAAACTGCACGGATGTTCAAGGATAAGGACGTGAACACTAATTTGAGATTGTTTTAGAGAGGTTTCTACACATAAAGTATTAAAAAAATTATACTAGATATAAGTCCAGAAATACCAATAGAATTTACTGAACGTGTTAAATGCTGATACCATATCTGAAAACAGCACACCCATTTTATTACAGAGTTGTATTACATGTAATTTATAACCCAACATTTTGGGTCCCGCTGTCCACTCATATCTGTTATGTACACACACAAAAAAAATCCATCATACATCACACTATGAATAAGAACTCTGAACTGTAAGACCAAATATATTTCCATAATCACCAACCTTTCTACATTGACTGGCTTATCAAATTTAAACAAGATGTAGTCTCCAGCTATTGGGGTGATGGCCCAGAAGAAATCCTCCCCCATGTAAGTCTTCTCCAGTGTATGTCCTTGGTAGACCTTCAAGGAAGTGGATACCTCGGCAGGGGGGTTTACATGGATTTTAAGAAGTAACGGTTTCATGTAATCTTTATCCTAGGAGGAAAGACATATGTGCTATTAAATAACAGTTTATTTATAGTTACGAAGAAAAGCAATAATTATACACAGAACAAATTGTGTGTCTGTGAGAAAATAAAATCACCAACCGTGAGTTTCTGGATTTTTCCTGATAGTGACGAATGCAGACCAACATGTTGGAAAAGGGAAGGTCTGAAGCGAATTCGCAGGTTTGCTTTTTGTCTGTCACAATGTTTCTAAACATTAAAAAAAAAAATCATGTTAGTGTTACATAATAAAGTGACATCATGTCCTCATCTGGAAAATGAGAAATCCTTTAGAAGAATATTGAAAAGAAAATATAACTTCAAGTCATAATTCAAAGTCATATGATTTTTATGGTCCTCTTTGAGGCATTAACAGATTTGCTACCTACTTGATAAACAGCCATGCTCTGGAAATTAAAAATAAGCACAGCTAGGAGAAGAGTGAAGGGTTTAATTTCAACCATCCTTCAAGACATGTCGATAAAGATTTGACTTTTAATATTAAAATGCATAAACTATAGACTAGAGGTTTGGTTCAAATATGCAAAATATTTTTAATTGGGTGATATAATGAAGACTTTGCAAATAATAAAAGGCACACTGGTTGCATGAAAGCAAGTTGAAAATGTGAGCCAATAGCTTGACTACATGCAAGTTGATGATATTAAAAGTTCCACAGACAAATCCATCTCAACACAGGTAAGGGAAACCCATGTTTCAACTTGCAGTGTCTCCTGTCCCAGATGTCACGTCACAGCCTGTCCTCATGCCTGGTCAAGGTGTGTGGTGGCTGCAGAACATGAAGGGGCGCATAATGCCAGCAGGGCTCTGGGGGGTGTGTTAGTCCAGTGCTTCCAGAAAGCCAGGGCTACCTTGACTTTTTTTTTTTTTTTTTTTTGAGACAGAGTCTCACTCTGTTGCCTGGGCTAGATGGACATGTTTTTTAAAACGCCTCATTTTCAATGACTTGTATAAGTTCTGGACCCTTGCCATCCTAGGGGAAGCACCTGAAGAATTAGAGGCCACAGAAGAGCATAGGCTAAGGAAGGGTTGAAGGAATAGATAACACTGTCCAAAGGTTTGTGTACTCAAATTTATGGATGACTTACAGGGTTTCCATGGTTTTAATTTTTGCTACCAGTTTGGATCTTTTTAGAACCTAACCACATATTAAATAAAACTGGAAAGGATGAAGTAGATAAAGGAATATTGGAGGAAAATAAAGAGGACATTAACCTTTTTGTGTCCTACGATGTAAATTCCTGTAAATCACACCGAAAATACATGTACAGGCTTAGATCTTAACAATGACTTGTTCAAATCAATTTACATGTTTTGCTATCTTTTGTGATTTGCTCTAAGAATGTGTTGTTTGTTGTTTTATTTTTTAAATAGAATGATAGGTTATAGACACCAGAAAGTAATATCCTAAAAACTAACTGGCAGGTAGGATAATCAACTATTTCTAGGCAACATATGGTCATGAAGTTACATTAAATGCTTATCTGCTACAATGACTAAGTGACCCTACAATGACATTTGCTTATAATATTACTTATTAGGTGTCAAAATTGACATTCATTTTTAAGGATTTGTACATTCATGGTTTATGCTTATAACAATCAAATTAAAAGTTGTATTTTCTCAAAGTAACAATTCAAATTGGACAAGGAAAATGTACCTAATTACTTTTTACAATAAGATTTCTAAGGAAATAACTTGCTATCTGAATGATGAAAGCAAAAATTATCATTCACTTTCCTGCCTGCCACCATCCCAAAGGTAAGTATATTGCTGTGAACACTGGTTTCTTGCAAGCAAAACACTGAAAGGTACTTTGACTTTTCACTGTTTTGATATAAAATCTTACTTCTATTTTATTCTTTATTATCATATGTGGTGTTAGGGTTGCATATTGCTCCCAAAATATTTGAAAAAAGAGAGCTGACAGAGAATACGAACAAACTGAAAAGACAGCCCACACAGGACCAACAGTTAACAACATACCGGAGCCTACAGACACCATAAACGTTTATCAGCAACTCAGAGAAAGGCCATCATTCCGCCACAGGCTTCGCTGCTTTACAGGATTTTCCGCTGCTATCCTAAACGTCCTTCTAATACAGGAACTTTTTATCAGCTCAAGGAAGAAGTTTTCTTTCAGTTACCTGTTTACTGTCCACTTGCAAAATCCGGCTCCCTAAAAATCACTTTCATGAAGTACAGAAAAGCAGCCCCCTCCGCCCTCATGAGGAATTAACTTACTGCATCTTTTTCAGGGTTGCAGACTTTCACCCAGAGAATATGATCCAAGAGCCAGTCGATGGGTTTCTCCTTATAGAACATGAATATGAATTCTACAATGAGAGTGAGGTCTGGCGCTTGAAACATTTTACCTGAAAAGATATCTCCAGTCAATAGCTGTAATGAAGAAACCAAGTACCAAAATGGCTTAAATAAGTGAAATCTTGTACACTAAATACACTGACGTGTGCTCTCAACTATAAACCATCCTGAGCAATTGCCCCACTTATATTATCAAAAGCAAACTAACTCGCTTTTGCCAAACATTCTCTTGAGCTGTCACCTGGTGTAAACAGAAGTAGTGAAATCCTGACATTACTATAAAATCTGTCATACAACTATTGGCTCAAAGCATTCAAAAAAGCAAGTCAGAGATTTTTCTTTCATGTCTTAAGATTCTTCCCATAACAACAAAAAAAGGAACATTGAGAGGTTTAAGTAAAAAGTTTTTATCTAAATCAATAAATACAAAACACAAAGACTCTCAATTTTGTTTTCACTGAAGACTTCACAAGTAAAGATGTCTTTTGACACATAAGTTTTGAGTGAAATGATCAATAAGGTCAATGGCTCAGTCTCTAATGCTGGAAGTTTTAAAGCACCGTAGGAAGTGAAATGTCATCTTCTGGGTGTTTAAAATCTGTAAACTCCCTTCAATTCTTCAAATTTAAGCCTCTTCGTGTTACTTGGCCAATTTAGGAACATCAGCAACAAAAGGTTTTAAAATGAGTGCCCCAACTAGTCAATAAGCAAATGCATAAAAGTTAATCACTGAACAAGAATTTCATGCATTGCATGAAAATACCAGGAATTCATGAGAAAATCCGATCTTGTGATGACGAAGGAACTGTAAGTGTCAGAGACGAAATCCAACATGCTCACCAGGATCACGGTCGGCACTGCCCAGAACTCGAGAGTAAACACTACAATCTTAAGGCTTCCAAATTCTATATTGGGTTGACTTTCATCATTTCACACAAAGAAGTTTACCTGAGTTAAATTTTCTCAAAAACAATCCATTTCCATTGGAAAAAAAGACAACTTTAGGACCAAAAAAAGTAATTGGCTTAAGATTCTAAGAGTCACGGTTATTTTTGAAAAATGGATAAAGCTGACGCTTTTCTTACCAATGAAGCCCAGCTGGGAAAACTCTAGAATCATCCATTCCTCAGAAGAAAGTTGAAGTGCAAAATTTTTTATAGTATTAAAATAATTCTGTTTGACAATGATGTCATCTTCAAGCTAGAGAAAATTGAACGATCATATTAATAAATCAAAAAGAGAAGGAAAGATGTAGACAGAAGGACATTATTATGGAAAAATTCAAGCACCCTTTCATCATGAAAGTCAAGGATAACAAAGGCCAGAAACAATGAAAATATAAAAAAGCCAACAGCTTTTCTTCCCCACCCTCTACCCTGCTGGTTGAGGTGACCAATGTGAAAAGTTGGGTGTGCATCCATTTGACACCTTCTGTATGTGCATACAGCACATACAGATCCATATGTAAGGTCCCCATTCCGCCTTTTCATTTTTATAAAAAGGGATAATACTATGAAACTAGTGTTCTTCTCTTAATATATCATGAACATCTTTCTACGTTAATAAATATCTATTTAAACCACTCAATTTAACGATGCTTACTATTCCCTGGTATAGATGTACTACAATTTGTTCAGCTCTACCCTGCTCACAGGCAGGCATTCAGATTGTTTCCCAGTTTTTGTCGATGCAAACAATGCTGTGATAAATAAGGTTGTTCCTACATGTCAGTGCATTTCATTTCTGTAGGACGGATTCCTAAAAGTCCCCATTTTGTGTTTTAATAGACACCTACGAGATACTTAAGGAGGTGTGGCAATTCAGAGGGCCAGATACACCGTGTGCTCTCTGTGCTTGGCGGTGTCACCAGTGCAAAGGCAGCTAACAGATCAGGGATCCCGACACATGCAACAGCTGCCACCACACAATCTGCCCCATCAAACTTTAAAGTCACAAGAATATTTTAATATCCTAAAAAAAAGTTTCCTTTTCTTAATTCCATCTTATTATTTCTCATTACCCAAGCAGTTTTTGTTTTAGCATTTGATTTTTCATGCATGTAAGCACTGTAGGCTTTCTTCTTCCTGTCTATGAGAAAACAGTAGCAGTATTTGGAAAAGCATAATACCGATTGACTTGCCAACTGTATTATTATACTACTGACTGACTCACTTCTATCATGTTTCAGACATTATCCTAAACTCTGGGGATGTATCAGTAAACAGAAAAATATGCTTTATGCCCTCAGAGCTTTAAGGGAGGATAGAGGGAAAATCAGACCAAGCACAGAGCTACGCTGTCATTTAACCTTGCTTTCTGAACGAAAAGATGCCTATGCTCAAACCTACACATTCACTAAACATGTGCAAATGAAAGGTGACCCCTGCTATCAGGCAGTTCTAAATGCCTACTTAAAATTTAGTACACTAATTTTGGTTATCACATATAAATTCACATTTGATATATGAAATTAGAAAAATTGTTTTGTTCCACTCTATCTCACCAAATAATTTCACTTTTTAAAAAACTTTCTAAGATATAATAACTGTAGACTCACATGCAGCGAGAGTGAATACCCTTCACCCAGTCTTCCCCAATATCACATCCTCCAATATAACTACGTACATTATCACAACCAGTAAGTTGGCTTTGATACAATTCACCGAACTTATTCAAATGTCACCGGTTCTACATGCACTCAGTTGTATTTACTTCTATGCAATTTTATCACATGCGTATCTTGGTGACCACCACGCAGGAAGCATATAGAACAGCACCCACGAGGATCCCTAGAGCTGCCCTTCTGCACCCACAGCCACCTCTCTCCCCCCCCTCCCCCATTTTCCCACCTTCCTAACCTCTGGCAACCAATAACCTGCTCTCCGTCTCTGTAGTATTGTCATTTCAAGAATGCCATATAAATGGAATCCTACTGTATGTAACCTTTTGAGATTGGTTTTTTAAACTCAGCGTAATTCCCTTGAGATCCAAGTTGTTGTGTACATCCATAGTTCGTTTCTTTCAATTGTTTAGTAGTCCATGGTATAAATGTCCCCCAGCGTGTTTAACGAGTCACCTGCTGAAGGACGTGTGGGTTGTTTCCCGTTGGGGGCCATAGCTAACAAAGCTGCTGTGAACAACTGTGTACAGGTTTTTAGTGAACATAAATATTCCTCTGACATCAGTATTTTGTCATAGCAAGAGCTACTCTGAAAAATCTAACACATCTCTCATCAGTGATTACTAATTTAAACAAGGAAGCTAAAAAGATGCAAAATATTGTTTTTGCAGTATGCAAACATAGCATCAGAAAGACGTATAGCGTTACACACATATATACAAGTTTTTTAAACTTACAAGGAGAAACCAAAAACTAATGGTGGTACCCATGGGCTAGGGAGAAAACAGGATGAAGAGGACGGGATAAAAATGGGACTTCTAGGAATGGATCTTGTTTCACTTGCGTTTTGATTTGGAAGGTTATGCTTTATATAGCTAACGAGGAAAACAGGAAACCTAAAAACTGAATACAAACCAAATGAACCTAGTTTCACATCAAGTCAGCGGCATGGCCACACAAGATAAAGAATTAATTCAAGTAACTTCCAAACACAGTACCTTGACTAGGCATCCCTATCAGGTACATTCCGTGGGGAAAAAAGCACAAGGAAAGCCTACACTGCATTTAGTCGTCTTGCTGTTAGTAGTGATAATGGCATTGATATTTTAAAACTGTTTTAGCTATGCTATCAAATAAAAGAATTATGCTATTAGGATAATCTCATTAAAAACCAAGACTTTAAGAGAAAATAGAAAGGAAATATACGTATAAATTCAAAAAGTTAAGTAAAAACCCTGTCATTTTACTATAACCCTATCATCTTGTATCTTAACCCAACATGAATTGGAACTATTAATATCAGTACAAATGTGTGATTGTTTGCCTCTGAAAAATAAAATACACTTCTCCTTGCTGAAATTCCTGTAAGCAAAGACAATATAATAGCACTGAGCATCTCAAGAGTCCAGACTGTTACACTACATACCATCTGCCTCTGAGAGCAACAGGGCTCCTTAGAGAAATGATCTGGGACAGGAAATATGCAAGATCTGAAAGCAAAGAAGTGATCAGAGACAGCTGGACTTATATAGAAAGGATACAAGAGCTAATTTGAAGAGGTTCCAATGGATTATGATGTATCAATATGAGCATCAACAAGAATAATGATTGCAATGTATTGAGGTAAATCAAATATATTTTAAAAATCCATGAGTTCATAACGATACTTTCAAGATGACCACCCCTAGAGACTGACAGGGCATCAACTTTAAACATTAATAAAGAGAAAGAATCAAGGATTTATTCTGTTTTTTCTTTATGAATTGTTTTTTGAGAAAATCTAGTAGTTAAGGAGGGAAATTTTTTTTTAATTTCAGAATATTACAGGGGTACAAATGTTTTGGTTACGTGAATTACTTTTGTACAGTTTGATTCAAAGTTATAAGTGTGTCCACTACCCAGAGAGTATTCATTGTACCTATTATGTGTGAATTTACCCATCCCCTCCTCCAGGAGGGAAAATTCTTTATAGAAGAACTCAGCACATAAGAGCATTAGAAATTAAAAAATTAGAAAATCACCATTCAGAAACTTCTAATGAAATAATTGATGTCAGGAAATATCATCCAAGGATGCTGAGACCACAAGCAGAATGGCCGCTGGGGAGTTTTACGATGGAGAGATAAGCTGGCGCACTGAGCCCACTGACCATCCCAGCGACACTGAACGTGGGGCCGCCTGACACAATGCGCTTCATTCTGTGCTACGCTAAGGATTACACAGCACCACCTGTGAAGGGCCCACACCATCTAACAGTTTTCTAGAAGACACTGTCTTCAACTCTGAGTTGTTTGTGATAGAAGCACTTTGTGAAGCTGTATATGATGCTGTCACTGGAAACTTCATTCAAGCCACAGGCATAACACCAGGACAGGCAGCATTTTTCTCTTCCCTTTGGGTGTATGTCTGTGATGACCACAAAGTAACCCCAGACTTTTAAAAGCATTGTTTTTAAAGCATTAAAGAATGCTTTAAAAGTCTTGGGTATGATACATCCCCAACACATGCAACCATGAAGTCACGTCACTAGCGGACAATTATGACATCTGGGATAAATTCCTTTGCTTCCTTCCTCCTCACCCTGCTTTTCCCCAAATTTTCCCAAGTAAAATTTAGCCTTTATAAACATTCAAAACTAGCATTAAACTGAGGACTTCTGAGGCTAATATGTTTTTCCCACTAATAATTTGTAGATTACAATGGACTCATTGAGAGAATTCCGCATGAGATTGTGTAAAGACTTCAATATAAAGCAACTCCCTTTTTCCTGATGTGTAATTTTTGGGCAAATATGATAATTTTAAGAATGTTCATTGAATTTGTCTTTGAAACAGCAGAAAAATTAGTAACAATCTAAATGACCAATAATAAGGTAATTATGAGATCTGAACAATGATATTTCAAGAAGCAACTAAAAAATCATACAAATTTACCTGCATCTAAAGGTGTATATCTATTATACAGTATGTTAAGCGACAGAAAAACAGGTTATCAGACAGAACGTACAGTATGATCCTGTCATTGCAAAACGGCACTGTTTCAGAGTGACGTCAGCAAGATGGTGGAATAGGAAACCCCAGACCCTTCTTCCTCCACAGAGACACGGATTTAAAATCAGATCATTCCACAGCCAGAGAGACCCTCCCTCAGGCACAGAACAGGGTGACTGGGAGGAAACACCCAACTCCTGACTTTTCTCTGGGGAGAGAAAAGAGTAGACATACACCCAGTGTTTTTAACTTCTGGGGGTGCAATCTAAGGAGCTGATTTCTTGTCTTGTCTAAATCCAAGCAGTGGCAGGAACAGGGTGCCAGGCTGGGGGCTAAGAACAAAGGCCATCAGTTGGCAGCGGAAGCTGCAGTACCACAGCAGACACTAGGTGGAGCTCCAATACTGTAGCTTATTACAACATCAGCGAGCCCACAGTATTGCAGACACCGGAATGAGCTGCTGAGCAGAACCAGTAAACTCAATTAGGAGATTATAGCCACAAACCCAGAGAGGACTAAGCCTCAGAAAACGTTCCAAGGGTTCCCGGATCTCTAGTTGTTCTCTAGTTTGAAGAAAGTCCTTCCAGTAAAAAAAATCAGATTGCGAAGACTAGGAGACATTGTCGGTTTTTCAAATGTCAAAATCACAACAAACAAAAACAAGACATACAAAGAAACAGAAAAACTGGGCCTATCCAAAGGAACAAATTACATCTCCAGAAACCAACCTCAAAGAAACAAAGACATATGACTTACCGGAGAATTAAAAATAACTATCATAAGGATGCTTAGTGAAATAAGAGAGCGCATATAGACAAATAAATGAAATCAGGAAAATCATGCATGAACAAAATGAGAATATCAAAAAAGAGCTAGAAACTATGAAAAAGAACCAAACATAAATTTTAGAACTGACAAACACAAAACCTGAACTGAATGAAACATTTCACTAGAGGGACTAAATATCAGGCTTGACCAAGCAGAAGAAAAATTAATGAACTTAAAGACAGGAATTTCAAAATTACCAAGGCAGGAACATGAAGGAAACAGAGAAGAAAAAAGACGGCCAATTCTCCGGAAAGACATAACAATTATAAAGATGTATCTTACATAAGATGTGAATTTATGAAGCCAACATTGACAGAATTGAAAGGAGAAATAGGCAACGCTACAATTATAGAAGGAGACTTCAATACCCCACTTTCAATTATGGAGAGAACCACCAGACACAAGAACAAAGAGAAAACAGAGGATTTCAACACACTTTAGAGCAAATAGAACTCAAAAATATATACAGAACACTCTACACAACAATAGCAGAACACACATTTTTCTCAAGAGCGCATGGGACATTCTCCCCAGGACAGACCACCTATTAGGCCACAAAACAAGTCTTAACAAATTTAAGACAACTAAAACCATACAACGTATCTTCTCTGACCACAACAGAATGAAACTAGAAATCAACAGCAGAAGGAAAGCAGGAAAATACTCAAACACACAAAAATTAATCAACACACCCTTAACAAACCAACTAGTAAAGAAGAAATCACAAGGAAATTTAGGAAATATCTGTAGATAAATGAAAATAAAAACACAATAAACCTGATAAATCTTTAGTTAGGCTTGGCTAAATAACTAAAATTAGAAATGAAAGAGGGAACATTACAACTGATATCACAGAAATAAAAGAATTAAGAGATTACTAGAAATAATTATGTGCCAGAAAAGTGGATAGCCTCGAAGAAATTGATAAATTCCTAAAGACACATAACGTGCCTAGAGTGAGTCATGGAGAAATAAAAAAATTAAAACACACTTATAAAAAGTGAGGACATTAAAGCAGTAATCAAAAACCTCCCAGCAAAGAAAAGCCCAAGACCAGGGAACTTCACTGAAGAATTCTGCTGAACATTTGAAGAATTAACACCAATCCTCCTTCTAAAGAACTGAAGGAGAAGGAACACTTTGAAACACATTCTACGAGCCAGTATTACTTTGATACCCAAGCCAGACAAAGACACCAGAAAACCACACCAACATCCCTGATGAATACTGATGCAAAAATCCTCAACAAAATACTATTAAATAGCAAACAGAATTAAACTGCACATTAAAAGGATTAACACCATGACCAAGTGAGATTTATACCTGCGATGCAAGGGTGGCTTGATATATGAAAATCAGTCTAACATATACTACAAAACAGAGGAAAAAACGTGATCATCTCAACTGATAGAGAAAAGCATATGATAAAATTCAACCCAGTTTTATGATTTAAAAAAACCCACTCCACAGACTATAAATAAAAGGAAACTACCCCAACATAATAAAAGTTATATAGAAAAAGCCCACAGCTAAGATCAGACTCATTAGTAAATGGCTGAAAGCTTTCCCTCTAAGATCAGGAACAAGGGAAGGATGCCCACTTTCACAACCACTAGTCAACACAGTACTGGAAATTCTAGCTAGAGCAATTAAACAAGAAAAATAAATAAAAGTCATCCAACCTGGAAAAGAAGGAGAATTATCATTATTTGCAGATGACACGATCTTATATGTAGAAAAACAGAAAGAATCCACAAAAAGCTATTACAACTAATAAACTACTTCAGCAAAGTTTCAAGATACAAAATCTACACATTCTATACACTAACAATGAACAATCCAAAAAAGAAATTAAGAAAATAATCCCCTTTACTTAACATCGAAAAAGATAAAATACTTAGAAATAAACTGTTATACCTCCTTGGTTTGGTTTTTACAATAAAAACTATAAAACAATACTAGAAGAAATCAAAGATGATACAAATACATGGAAAGATATCCCGTGCTCATGGATGGAAGACTTAATATTAAAATGTCCACACTACTCAAAGTGATCTACTGTGGAAAGGAATGTAAAATGGCTTGGTCACCATACATAGACAATAGTATGGAGTTCCTCAGAAATTATAAATAGAACTATCATCTGATCTAGCAACCCCTACTTCTAGGTATATATTCAAATGAATTCAAAGCAGGAGCTCGAAGAGATATGTGCATACACGTTCACCAAAGTATTATGCACAATAGCCAAGAGTTAGAAGTGACCCCAATGTCTATCAACAGATGAATGGATAAAGAAAATGTGGTATATACATACAACGGAATATCACACAACCTTAAGAAAGGAAATCCTGTCACATGCTACAACATGGATGAGCCTTAAGTACATTATGCAAAGTAAAATGAGCTAGTCACAAAATGACAAATACTGTTTGATTCCACTCATATGGATTATCTAACACAGTCAAAATCGTAGAAATAGATAATAGAGAGCTAGTAACTAAGGGCATGGTGGAGCAGGGAAGGCGAATTGATGTTCAGTAAGCACACAGTCTTAGTTCTGCAAGAGAAAAACATTCTGGAGATGCTGCACAACAGAAATCTACCTAACACTACTGACCTTAAGAACACTTAAGAAATACTTAAGATGGCAATATAATAGTATATGTTTTTACCACAAAAACAGGGTTGTATTAAACAAATTAATAAGTATAAAGCACAAATTGTAAAGAACAATGCCTGTGCATGGTAGGAATTCACTAAGTTCACAGCTGCTGCTCCTGTTTTAATATCTTATATACTGACCCTGCTTACAGGTTTTCTTACCATCCTCTTTCTTACCCCCACCTTATCCTTGATTTCCTCAATATTTATTTACTTTTCTATATTCCACAAAAATATCTAAATTTCCATTAATTCTCCCTTGGAGAGAAATTTAAAACAAATTTTAAAAGCAATGCAACTACACTTTAAAATTCTCTATGTGAAATATACATAGTTTATGTACATTTTATATATTGTACATATATATATTTTTAAAATATATTTTACATAAAATATATTTTATATATTGGCCCTAGAACAAAACAGCAAGGTTCAACTACAATATTTTGGTTATGTTCAAACCAAATGCTTTATTATTTTGAAATTAAAATAAGACTTCTCTAAGGTGTTTAAAGGAAATGTACTGCCTAAATCTAGGATATCATGTTTTTACATGCAAACCTCTTATGTACTGTTATATACAATGTTATATACAACTGTATCCAGTTACAGTTCCTACTCTGTGAGCCAAGGAAGAGTTAATACACATGAACATAGCTGGTTCTAGGTCAAATGTCAAGGGAGACAACGTCTGTCCTCAGTCTACCTGCCTTCCCAAGCGAGGCCACGCTTTCCTTCTTTTCCCCTCCCTGGCTCTCCCCACCCCCAGCAGCTGTCCAACCATTTCTATTCTGATTCAGGGACCCAGAGTCTCCACTTGCCACCTGCAGCAAAATGCCCTCTTAGGAAAAGGATCTAATAAACTTTTTATGTTGAAAAATAATAACTGACAAGTTTAGTGTGCTATATTTCTCAAGGGTATCTGCATTTTGAACAAGGAACAAACACACTCCTTGGTTACAGAAATGAAATTCCAATTGTGGAATATAAAGCTTAAGTCATCAAGGAGAATGAGATTTGGAAGAAACAAGAGCTTCCTAGAATTCTTTAAGCTGTTGCCTACCTAACTTAAAACCCGTATCATCATAGGAATGTTTCTACTGTATAGTGTCAGGGCTGTGCTGCTAGAAATTGGACTGTGAGAATTAAAACTCAATTTTGTTATCTTCAATATAAATGGAACTGTGTTATGGCCCCTAAAAAATTATTTTACCATAACATCACTAAAAAAAAAGTATAAGAAAATCCTTTTTTAAAACTTGCCAAATAATTAAATCTTAGTTCTTTTTCACAGTGGAGAGAGGGAGGTAGAAAGAGAAGATGGAGGAATGGGGTTAAAAGAAGGAGAAGAGTGAGCTGCACATGTTCACCCGCTCAGTGGAAAGCTGGTGTCTGTGCTCGCTGGAGAAGAAACCTCAGAGCCCACATTCTCAGTTACCATGGAGACCCCTCTGCTCTCTGAGATACAGTTATCATCTTACAGATCTTAGCGGGCTTGTGCTATCAAAACTTCCTGTTTTAATGAAAATATACCCTTGATAATACTTTTTCTTTAGAAGTGTGAAAAACATTAAAGGAAAAACCATACTTACCTGAATGTAATAGATGCCCTTTTCCTGAGCATACATCATTAGAAAACAATAATCCAGGTTTTGCTTTGTTCTCCATCTGAAACAGACATTTTCAAAAAGTAAGATGGGAATCAGACTCAAATTTAGTAAAATAAGATGTATTAATATGAGCCTCAAGTGTCCATATAACATGTCACATACATATATATACACACACTTAGGAGAGAGATTCAAAGACAATTTACTTTCCTCTGATGAAGCCTTTATTAAAGTGTGTTCCCAAGAACACTAATCCTAAAGATGTCCCAAGGGAAAAAGAGCCTAATGTCAAGTAAGTTTGGAAAACACTGTATGCATATTCCCCCTTCTATAGACAGACTAGCACATTAGGGGCACTAAAACATCCAGCAGTAAAGATATTTGTTCAAAAAAATTGTCTTAATCCAGTATTTTCCAAACTTACTTGACCATGGGCCCTTTTTTCAGTAACATCTTAATATCGCATCAATCCGGAGCTTCAAAAATGACACTTTAAGGATCACTCCTCTGGTGCCTAGGACTGTGTTTTGCATACAAACAGAAATAAATGTGTCTTGAACGTTTTAAAAAAGAGTAACACCATACTAAAATTTAAAATATTAAGTCTTTTCAGTGAATTCCTGGCAGCCTACAGAAGCACAGTGACAAATGCAGAATAAGAGAAGTGGCCCTAAAAGCCGGTTTAAGAAAAACACAATAAAATAAAAGCTCACAATAAGCTTTTATTCATACTAACAAAACTTCTCCAGAATATGTCACAAGCTGTCCTGAACTTAACGACACTACCCAGAACATTCTACCAAATTCAACCCGCAAAAATGTTTTTTGGAAAAACTGGTAAGACAGCCTTTATACAATTGATGAAGATTTTAAAAAGTCCAGTACTGGGAAGGCTGTGAAGTAAGGGGCACTGTCACACAATATTGGTGTTGCATATGAAGTGTTAAGTGCCGACCCTACAACTTTGTAAGCTCCAGTAAGCAAGAACTGCATTTATTAGATATTACACTCACGTGGGTGGAAGACATTGAATGATAACGTGGCTCACCTTACTCTTTCTTTAGAATCTCCAAATGTCTCCTTCAAGTTTGTCAAGTCAGGATAATAGCTTTCAGGGGGTGATATTACTTCCACCAGGCCAGAACTGATTTCTTTAGAAAATCTATCATAAGAAAAGTTAGCTGAGTTATTTAAGTTTTGTGGGAGTTGATTTATCTTAATGCTCAATTTACTATTTTTAAACATGAAACACATCAGCAACCATTTGCAGCAAGGAATAATGTTGTGGTCACAGTGTGTTAAATGGAGCAGCTCATCATTGATTTTATTTACCAGAAAATACAGATTTTCCTTTTTTTTTAAGTAATGCTTTAAAACATTGTAAAATACACTGTCCTTATAGCAGCATAGAAATCCTAAGCAAACTGCAGGCATTACATGCCTACATGTATCAGAATTTAAACGGGAAAAAAACCAAGGTCTCACAGAAAACAGGGAACTGAGGAAAAACAAACGAATGTATGTGTATATCTAAATATATATTTATGCAAACACAGAAGTTCCTCAATTTTCAGAAGGCTTTAGTTGTGGGTTATAGACTACCTGTCATTCAAAACTAGCGTTTCTCAGTGGGGGACGGGGGTGATTTTATCCCTCCCAAGGACATTTAGCAACATCTGGAGGTGTTGCAATATTACCACTGTGGGCAGTACTACCGACATCCAGTGGGTAGACACCGGGGACCCTGCTAAACATTCTGTAATGCACAGGGCAGTCCCTATAACAAAAAATTATCTGGCCCAAAATGTCAATAGTGCTGAGGTTGAGAAACCTTTATCTATGGTTTTTAAATTAGTCTGTACTGACTCAAATGTAATTTCTTTCACATTTGCATTCTCCCTTCTTTCATTTTCACAAATCTCCACAAATTCTTGTGCAACTACCTGCCTTTGCACAAAATGTTCTCAGTGCTTAACTGAACTTTTTCTCTGGCCTTGGTTTTCTACACAGTGAAGAAGTAGTAAATCAACAGAATTATTATACAGCACAAGCCCCACAGCCCTGCCCATCTGGTCTACGGGAAGGGGGAACAAACGATAATTATCGTGCTGTTCCTTTACTTAAGGAGCCTACACCAAATTGTGCTTCTATAAAGACTGCCAAGAAATTTAGCACTTGAGGAAAATCTGTAACAAATGACAATTTAATCCTGAACTATGCATATTTTTAAAAAAAAATCTCCAGTTTTAACATTTTCATAGACAAGGAGAGCCACGTTATTTTAAATCTACGGTTAGCAAATAATTGTTGCTTCTCTTGTGATTTTAAGTAGAAGGCATGTCTGTTAGGGACAAAAACAGATACAATTCAATGAAAGAAACCTCTATCAAGACTAATGTTTATATCACTATTAAAACGGCTAAGGCAACATTACGTAAAGTAATAATACCTGAAACTCACTAAGCTTTCCATCTGTCACCTGCTATGTGTGCCTTGCTCATAGCGAACTGGTATTCAGTCTTTGCAGAATAGAAGAACAAATTAAGACATAGTTTAGCATTGAAGTCTGAAATTGCTACATGAAAATCTGCCTGGATAGCAGAAAAATTTTTGCCTGGTAAACACAGTGTGAAAGATTTAAATAATCTCATATGACTCTCCCTATATTCACTGCCTTCTAGATTAGAGACTGTTATTTGATAGTGTTACATACATGACATTCAAGTCTTTGCCATAATGAAACACCATTAGATAACTAATATAGATGTACCTACTCTATGACAACGTAAAAGACTGTGACAGGTGTCTCATTAACATGAACTTCACAGAGAAATGAACTATAAAAAAGGCATTTTCTTTTAGCAAAAAGCCAAGAGATAACAGTAACTAAAATATTTTCACGTTTATAATTAAGAAGGACTTACTCTTTCTCCAGGTTGGCAACAACACCATGTACGTAATCAATATCTGTCTGGGAAAGGAAAGAAAATGTACCTACATTCATGTTTTTATATTTTTAACTTTTAATATTAAATTCAAACTTAAATAAATGATGAAAACATTCATGAAAAATATTAAAGTTTCTGACAAGTTAAGAGATTTGCATTTCTGGGTTGTTGTATTATATTGCTCTACTAAATGTCATTGAGTACTTACCAATACAGTAAGCGGATTTTTAAGTTTTTATTATTTTTCATTGTCTATGTTCAATTCATTAGAAAAACTGAGCACAGACACTATACTTCTTTGGAAACATCCAAGCTATAAATAATAAATAGTAGTAGTAATAGTTCTTGCAGGATGCTGTCAAGAAAGATTTTTCCACCTCAAATCATAAAAACCTAGGTCAAAATTTTCCTGTTTGCTACCAGACTGAAAGTAAGTCACTTTTCTGAGTTTCAGTTTTCTATTCTATTAAAATCAAAACAAAAAAAGGTGGGAGGAAATACCTTAGAGATTATGAGATTAAATGACAAAGCTATGTAAGAAAAAGCTGTGTTGTTATGCTACATTATTATTATTAAATACTGATACTAAGAACCCGGATCAAGAACACTTTTTATTTATAGTTTGGATGTTTCCAAAGTAGTATAGTTTCTGTGCTCAGTTTCTCTAGTGAATTGAACATAGACAATTAAAAATAAGAACTTAAAAATCTGCCTACTGTATTGGCAAGTACTCCATGATATTTAGTAGCGCAATATAATAGAACAACACAGAAATGCAAATCTCTTAAATTGTCAAAAACACTAATGCAAGAAGGTTACATGTTAGAAATAAATGTTTATCAGACCTGTGTACTTTTACATTATGAACAAGTGAAAATACAATACTATTAATTTTACTTTTTTTCCTTATTCATTTAATGAAAAAACATTTAATTTCACAAACATTTACTGAGTAACTCCACTAGGCCAGGCTGGAACCACTGCAGTGAAGAAGATAAGTCTAAGTATGGCAGAAATATGTTTAAACAGACATTTTCAACTGAGTTCAGCCCTAACCCAGCCTGGAGTATAGAGCCATCAGAGAAGGCTGCCTGGAGGAGGTGACACTCAACAGTAGTAACTGGCTTGTTCCAAGTTGAGTAACAGAGATGAACGCCTTTAGCTCCTCCCTTCTAAGGGGTGAACTGAGTCTGTCCCTGGTGCTATGGCAAAGACCATGCAATTGGAGCAAAGTGAGAATTCCAACTTTGCCTCTTACTAGCTGAATAACCTAGGGGAAGCTACTAAACCTCTCTGGCCCTCTCAGTTCCTTGGTAAAATGGAGACGATAGGAGAAACTGCCTTCTAGGATTGCTGCAGGGATTAAGAAAGTGGGGCACAGATAGTGGACAAATGCAAATAATTATTACCATTACTTCCCCGGGACGTGTGTCCAGACACCATCCTCCTCCTAAGCCCACACCGAGTCAGGACCCTCAGATCCTTGCCCTCTCAAGGACCCCGGGAAGCTGAAGGGCAACCAAGCCCAGGACATGGTGGGCCAGCAGCATGAGCTGTAGTCACATTTCCGAGCCAGCCAGAGCCCTCCCTATTAATGTTACATACAGCGACAACTTATATTAAAAATGCTTGGCTGTTAAAAGACATCAGTGATAGGTAACATACGATCTATGTTATAAAGACTGCCAAAACACTTAATACTTGAGGAAAACAAACAAGAAATGGTACAATTTAACCCTGGAAATTATAAAACTATAGGATTATCTTCCCAATAGTAGTTTGCATGATTTATAACCAATACATAAACAAACATCTTAAAATCTAGCTGTTGAAAAATCACAGCCCAAAATACTACTGATTCATCAGTATAGTAATCTATAATTAAAATCAAAAATAGAGGCACCTAACAACTGAACAATCAGCAAGTAACAAAACTTTCAACCAACTGGACCTAATAGACATCCGCAGAAAGAACACTCCACTCGATAAAAACACAATCCATTCTTCCTAAGCACACATGGAACATTGTCCAGCACAGACCATACACTAGGCCATAAACAAGTATTGATAAATTTTAAAGGAAGGAAGTCATACAAAGTATATTCTCTGACCACAATGAAGTTAAATTAGAAATCAACAACAGAAGGAAATTTGGGAAAATCCTCAAATAGACAGAAATTCAAAAAATATTTTTCTAAATAATCGAATGGGTCAAAGAAGAAATTACAAGGGGATTTATAAAGTATTTTGATATGAATGAAGATAGAAACATGACATATCAAAATTGATGGGGTGCAACTGAAGTGATATTTAGACATTTATAGCTTTAAATTGCCTACATTAGAAAACAAGAAAGATCTCCAACCAATAATCTACACATTTGCCTTAAAAAATTTACACAAAGAAGAGTAAACCAAACTAAAAGCAAGCAGAAGGAAGGGAATAATTAAGATTAGAGTGACAATTTAATAAAATAGAAAGCAGAGGAATGATAAAGTCACAGGGAGTTCTTCTACCTTCCTTGCCAACCAGCCAGAGCTGAAAAACCTAGAAGTTCTCAGAGGAAGAGGAAATGGGGAGAGAAAAGCAAAGGAAACCGGAACTAGGGGCTGGATGGAGGGAGCAGAGAATGAAGACAGGAGACTATTGAGTGTAACAAACTTTGTAGAACTACTGGACTCTTTAGCCATGTACACAATTTTTTTCAAAAAGCAAAAAAATATAGCCAATGGTATAGAAAAAAATAATATCCTGTGTATTGCTAGACTTCAATTTAGGGACATCATCTATTATCTAATGGATTTTTTTTACAGTTCTATTTTTTGCGACAGAGTCTCACTCTGTTGCCTGGGCTAGAGTGCCGTGGCATCAGCCTAGCTCACAGCAACCTCAAACTCCTGGGCTCAAGCGATCCTTCTGCCTCAGCTTCCCGAGTTAGCTGGGACTACAGGCATGCGCCACCATGCC
>CAUYRT010042264.1:0-12675 GCA_963574885.1 Lepilemur ruficaudatus
TTTATGGCCCTCAATGAGGGGAAGGGCCATGCACCTTAGTCTTCTATATATACACTTATGTTTTTCTTTTCTTTTCTTTTTTTTTTTCCTTTTAAGGTGATATTCTTTCAAGCAACTGAACATTTGTCATGGGTGAAGGAGAGACTATAACACCTAGTGATCTAACTACTATTTTAACAGACTTTCAGCTAATTCTCCTGTTTCTTGCACCATCTTAACCTCACTCTCAGAATCACCTGACAATATCCGTTCTTCAGCCTTGCATATTTCTGACTCTTCTAAAAGCAGTTTCGTGTTTTTCACATTTCATGTGTGTTCACTGCAGTTATCATATATCTGCCTCTCACCTTTGAAAATTTAGTTTCTGTCATGTTCTTTCACTTTTTCTGAGTCCCTGAGAGATTTTGTCTTAAATCACTTTATATTCCTTTTGCTAAAAATTGCTCTAAAAATTTTGAAAGGTAATCACAAGCCAAAACGTGTTTGAAAGACTGAGGATGTACCTTCACAATAAAAATAAAACAAGAAGTGTCAAAGTGAATTGTCAGAGATATCAACTGTCAAACTTAGTACTTAAGGAAATCAGGCATTTCATATTTAATAACCTAATAGTGTTTGAGGAAAGAAATAAGAAAATTACTCTGCTCAGTCATAAATGTTAAACAGAAGTGCTATGTTATTGTTTAAAAATATGCATAGATTAACATGATAAGAATGACTATCCAAGGGGACATATATATTGTTTATTCATTGAATGTTTTCCCTTATTTACTTCTCTCTACCCTTCTTTTTCTAAAATTATGCATATATTCATTGTGTATATGTATTTTTATTAATATCTGAGAGTTTTACAAATGTCTTGCTTGGAATCATTCTTTTAAATATTATTCATAAGTTACATGCGTGGGCTTTTAGCATTTTAAGTAAACTCCCCATGTACCAGCACTTAGAATTCTCCATATTTCTGGTAATTTTATTGTATTCTTAAGGGAAAATATGTGTGAGATTTTCTAAACAGCCTGGCCTTTATAGAAGCCTATATCATGAAAATTATTCTGTCATTGTATCATTTGCTTCTCAAACACAGAGCAACATATGTAACTATACCATTGAATTTTAAAATGTTCATAAACATTGCCCCAAAGTATTACTAATTAAGGCTTATTTAGCGTAGTTCAGTGAGATTTGTGGATACGGCTTATTTCCATGTACGACATTTTTAAAGAAAACTGTAAGTGAAAAGTTCTTTGTGTTGTGCAGCACTCATGCAGGATACTTCACCACATGAGGTGCTTTATTCAAATATCAAATTGGCACATTCTCAGACATAGCGATTTGCTCTTGGTTAAAAGTACACTTTATTTTGTTTCCATTTTTGTTTACATAATTTATTGTGCCACTGTGTATGAACTCAGATCATTAAAAAAAAAGGAGGGAGGAAGGACTTGTTCCACTTGTATATAGATAAATTGGCTACATAGTAATTTAAAATCTGGAATTCTTAACATTCATCTTATTTATTTATTTATCTTTTTTACAATTCCTGATCTACTCTGTGAATTCTTTGTGTCAAAACACTATCTGAGCTTTAACTTTTGACTCAAAACCTATCTCTTACAGCTAGTCTTCCCTGAAGAACTCTGTTGAAAATCAACCTTCCCTTTTCATTACACATAACACTCTCCATTTATTTTATGGTTTCTCAGTCTACTCAGGCTGCTGTAATAAAATATCTTAGGCTGGATAGTTTATAAATAATAGAAATATAGTTTTCACAGTTCTAGAGGCTGTGAAGTCCAATACCAGGTCACCAGCAGATATGGTGTCTGTTGAAGTCTTGCTCTCTGTTTCATAGATTGTTCCTCTTGTTGCATCCTCACATAATGGAAGGACGGTAAGAGACTAACTTGCCCCTTTAAGGCCTTTTATAAGGGCAGTAATCCCACTCATGAGGGCAGAACCCTCTGACTTAATCACTTCACAAGGTCCCACCTCGTAATACTATTGCACTGAAAAGTAAGTTTCAACATAAATTTGGAAGGACACAAACATTCACACCACAGCACATAGAATTCATCACTTAAAAATATGTACTTAATGAGCATAGACATAATGATACCAAGTTTTAGGGCATTATATAAATAGGAATAAAAAAGAAGAAAGAAAAAATAATTTCATACACACATATAACTCCTTCTGTTGAATATTATTTTATTTTATAGTAAAATATTTTTTTACGGTTGTAAATGTTCCTTTTCTGGGGACAAGTATCACAAACTTGAGTGTATCCATTAATCAAATATTTTGATTTTTTTAATAATGGAATGCCAACGTAAAGGCAATGGATGAGTCATCCTCAGATTTAATAACATATGTTAGAAGGCGGAAAGCATCTTTAAAAGCAAAATACAATTTTCTTACTAAAATTGTTAATATTTTATTAATATTCATTTTGAGAAATAAATGTATAAACAGAACTTATTTCTTAATATAGACAAAAAATCAGCAGTGAAGTAGATTAGCTTTTCTTTTCTGGATGGAGTTTAGCTATGTAACATTATAATGAAAGTTTAGGAAATGATTTGTATATATCCACTGAAAGTTTTTCTTTCTTCCTTAGGGATAAATATTCCCTGCCTTCTGAAGGCTTAAACTATTTCTTTTATTAAGTATGATAATTAACATGTACATACAGAAATGAAGTAGTAGTTGTGCATGACAATTTTCATTTTTGAAAAGACAAGAATTTTCAGTTCAAATGAAATCTCTTGCATGTTTCTTGAGTTTTGTAAATCATGATTGTGAATAACAGACATCAGGGTATTAAGAACATACAATGAGAAAAGATAGTCTCCTCAATAAATGGTGCTGGGAAAACTGGGTATTCACATGCAGAAAAACAAAACTGGATACTTATCTCACATCATACACAAAATTAATTCAAAATGGATTAAAGATTTAAATATAAGACTTGAAACAGTAAAACTATTCAAGAAGTCATACAGAAGAAGTTATTGCTATAGTGGGTAATGATTTTTTTAAAATATAACCCCAAAACCACAGGCAACAAAACCAAAAATAGACAAGTGATATTAATTCAAACTAAAATGTTTCTAAACAGCACAAGAAACAAAGTGAAGAGACAACCTAAATATTTGCAAATCATGTATCTGGTAAGGGATTAATATCCAAAATATATAAGGAATTCATATAACTCTATGACAAAAAACAACCAAATTTTAAAAATGGGCAAAGGGCCTGAATAGATATTTTTCCAAAGAAGATAAAAATCGTCTGTAGGTAAATAAAAAGGTGCACAACACTAATAATCATCAGAAAAATGCAAATTAAAACTGCAATGAAATATTACCTTACACCCGTTAGAAGAGCTATTATCAAGAAGACAAAAATAATGTATTGGTGAAGATGTAAGGAAAAGACAGCCTTCTATACTGCTATTTGGAAAGTAAATTGCTACAGCCGTTATGGAAAACAATATGCAGAATTTTCAAAAAATTAAAATAGAACTATCATATGATTCAGCAGTCCTACTTCAGGGCATAATCCAAACAAAATTAAATCACTATGTTGAAGAGATATCTGCACTCTTATGTTCGTTGCAGCATTATTCATAATAGTGAAGATGTGGAAACAGCTTAAATGTCCATCAAAAGATGAATAGATAAAGAAAATTGGGTATATGCACATATAAATGATGGAATATTTATCAGCCTTATAAAAGAAGGAAATTTTCCCATTTATGACAACATAGATGGACCTCGTGCATATTATGCTAAGTGAAACAAGCCAGACACAGAAAGACACATTCTGCAAGATCTTATCTATTTGTGGAATCTACAATAGTCAAACTCATAGGAGTGGAAAGTAGAATGGTGATTGTCAGGATTAGAAGAAGTGGAAATGGGAAAATGTTGGTCAAGGGTTACAAAATTTCAATTATGCAAAATGAGTAAGTTCTGGGACTCCAATGCACAGCAATGTAACTATAGTTAATAATGTATTGTACACTTGAAATGTACTAAGAGGGTAGATTTTAACTGCTTTCAGAACAAAACAACAACAAAAAGGAAATGGTATTTATGGGAGGTGATGGACACGTCAATTATCTTGATTGTAGTGATTCTATCAGAAAGTATAGGTATATTAAAACATAAAGTCATATACTCTAAATATAGATATATATTTTTTATTTGTCAATAATATTTCAAAAAAGCTGGAAGAAAAAAAGAATAACCAATATAATGTATTGGGGGAAAAAAAGGATGCTGATCTAAGAATTAAGAGATGTGTGCTGTGATCTCAATTATACCTTTAACCAGATGGTGTGCTCAATAATTAGACAGCTTGATTAAGAGGTGCCTTTAAATTCCTACTTCCAAGAGAGTCCAAGAGCTGCTTTTTATCCAAGAGTTCTGAGTAAAGTGAGGTCTCAAACCTCTTTCTCAATTGCTTCTCACACCTCCTTAGATTCATATGTTGCAGGTAGAGTGAATTTTTCCTAAAAGTTTAAGGATAACAGTGATAGGTCATTATATATGGCTGGTCAACAGAGCATATAACTTAAAACTAAATGTGAAACATCCATCTTTACAAAATTTGATTCCAAATGTTTTCTTGCTTCTGGTCTTCACTTTCTCCCAGTTTGTTGGCTCCCTTTCTTTGTTTCCCTCTTTCTGCTTCCCTCAAATGATCCTAAAGAATATCAGTGAAGACTATGCCATCATAATCAACAATAATCTTTGCTCTGTAGCAAAATCTCTGGTGCCCCCAAAGCAGTTTTATGTCTTTTAAAAATATACGTAGACTCATTGGTGCGCTTTACCTAATAACAGTATAAATTATTTCTAGTCATATATTAACCATTTTACCATGGGTTACTCTGAGGGAAAGACAGAAGTACAGAATTTTATTTTCAGTAGTACATGAATTATATGGCATATTTTAGAACTTTGACAAGCTACAGTAACATTTTTCTTTAAGCAAGTACAAATTTACAGGAGAGTATAGAAAATAATACAAGGCCTAAACCTAGTACCCAGTGTATCAGTTTTCAGCATTTTACCATATTTTGCTCAAAAGTTGCTTTTTTATTATTTATATTTTAAAATCTATATTAAAAATAAATCATAATACAAAAGAATGTGTACAATGAATATGCAGTGTCTACACAGAAGTCACTAGACAAATATTACTATTTAAATTTGAATTAATTAAAAGCAGCATATACAATTAAAAAGTCAGTTCCTGGTAGTTAATAACAAGTAGCTAATGGCTACCACACAGAACAACCCAGAAAATGAACATTACAATCAGAAATACAGAAAGATGTATTGGAAAATGAGCATTTAAATCAGTATAGTTTTAATTTTAGATTATTTTTCTTCTACCAATTACAATTCATTCATATAAAATTAATGAATGTTAATAATTAATATGTTAAATAATTTCCATGTGACAGAAATTGTTTTACAAGAAAACTTTATGTGTTAATTTATAAAATTTATAAAATCCTAATAATAACACAATAACGTGGGCATTGATACACAAAGGATGGAGAGATTTATTAGCACTTAATTGCTAATGAAGAAATTGATGTACAGTAAAGGTGAGTTAATTTCCCAAATTATACAAGTTACAAAGCTGTAATTTGTACCTAGAATTTCTTGCTTCTGAATATTTTTGTTTAACGATTATGTCATATTGCTTCTCTTGCTTAAAATATCAAATTATATCTGCAGAATTGAGAGAGGAGAACAGATCTCCCCCCAACACACACACATTCTAAGGAGCAGGGATTTAAAGTTCATGAAATAATAAATCACAGGATTCAGATAAACTCTAAGAAGGATTTTTGGATATGGTACTACATTTGGCATTGACATTGCATTTATTAATAAGTGATCTACTTCCAGAAAAGACTTAGAAGGATGTAAATTCTTTTAAAAATGATTTTAATACCAAAAGATATTCAAGACAATGAGGGGGGAAGTTTGTCAAAAACTGTGAAGATTGTGAGATTTCTTTAGTTGTTAGCCTGCCAGTTTCTTAAGTGCTTGTAGGATATACCAGACTCCTGAGTCAGAAACAAAGAATTTGTTACCCGAGACTATAAGAACTTCTTGTTCCCATCATTCTCTTTGTCCTCAAAGTTCCCTCAAAATGATGACTAGTGGCCCATTATATGTTTCCAAATAATTGGTCTGTGTTACAGGTTGGGAATCTTGAACTTAGAAAACTCCAAATCTTATACAGAAGACGCTGGGAAACTATTCAACCTTTGCCTTGCAAAACAAACAAACAAATAAAAGAAAAACATTATCTTCATTATCCTGGTCAGGAAAAAACAAATCTGTCCTCTGACCCTAACACTAACTCTTTTCCAAGGCTTTTTGCTGTGCAGATATTTTTGAAAAGACACTCAAAGAACAAAGTGTCACAAAACATGTAGTAACATGATGGAGAGTTACTCCTCAACAAAGTCAGAAAGTTCAGAAATTTCTTCTGCACATCGTGCGATTATAAAATCAGGATCTTATCTCACTTTCCACACCTATTGAAGGGAAGCCCAGCTATTCATTAGAATAAAGAAAACATTTCCTGACCTTGAGCTATGAAAATGTTTTTATGAGTATTTAATTTATATTAACACAAATAATATTCCACATGTAGTTGTTTTCTACATTTGTCCTCGATAAAGGTAAAAACATCATAGTAAAGGAAAGCTACATAAAACACATTTTTGGTGAGTACAAAAAGCTGATGAGAGATATATTGTGTGTTGGCAAGTGACTTAACTGAGACATAATTTTTTATATCTATAAAAATGTGTATCCTTTTAGTTTAATGTACTTGAAGTAATACATTTACACAAATGATAATATTCTTCTAAAGTTATTAAAATCAATCATTCTTTGTTGTTATGCCTTGAAACGGAATCTGGCTTTATTACCTTTATTTGCCTTGTTTTAAAGAGTTTGATATACTGCTCTGAATTATTCTATCTTTTAAATTATAAATGTCAGGTCATCATGTTTTGGATTGCACTGGAATCTTATTCATGATAGGAGAAAATATTTTTCTTCATGAAAATTTTCTCAAGGCTTTATAAAAAAACAACATTTTTGAAAGAAAAAATACTAGAAGCAAAAAAAATCTCTAAGAAATTTTTATTTTTTAAGTTAAAAATCTTGCTTCCTGATATGCAGAAATTATCTGATTATAACAACTAATAAAATAATCTTAAGTGAGGCACGGTAGCTCATGCCTGTAATCCTATCACTTTGGGAAGCCAAGGCAGGAGGATTGCTTGAGGTCAGGAGTTCAAGACCAACCTGAGCATAGTGAGACTCCATCTTTATAAAAAATAGAAAAATTAGCTGGGCGTGGTGCTGTGTGCCTGTAGTCCCAGCTACTTAGGAGGCTGAGGCAGGAAGATAGCTTGAGCCCAGGAGTTTGAGGTTGCAGTAAGTTATAATGAGACCACTTCCCTCCAGCCTAGACAACAGAGGGAGACCCTGTCTTAAAAATAAATAAATAAATAAAATAATCTGGCAAAATATAATATCAACTATCACATCAATACATAAAATTCAAAACTCTTTATATAACATTTCAAAATACTGGAACTCAGAAGTTTTCAGCTCCTCAGATGCTATTATAATTTCTTGTTTTCTTTTTGTATATGCAAACTGTGTTAAGAATTTGGAATTAACACAGGTAAGAGGAAATTCATATTGAAGAGCCATTTTAGTTATCATTCATCATTGTCTTACAGCAAATTTAACATAATTTTGTTTCTCTCTTATTCCATTTAATTAACAATATTTACAAGTATAACAATATTTCAAGATCAATGAGTATTAGAAAAAATTACCCTGTAGCCAAAATAGATTTATAAAAATTTCCATTCTAAAATTTATGCAGTTGACTTACAGAGTGTATTCTATTGTCTCAGAGCCTTTTCTACCAAGAAACACAATTAATTAAAACCCAATAGCCATTGGGATTGTAACAATAGACATGTTAACTCCATACAGAAGTCTCAATCGGCCTGGTAAAGAGGTGAATTAATTTTTGTACACATTTTTTTAGAGAATATATATAAAAGTTTACAAATCATAATCAAATAGCTCTAAAAGACTTTTTAATAAGCAAGGGAACAATGGACAGGAAGATGGCTAAAACTTCAGGTCATCTACTCTAAGGAATATGCATGTCATTAGGGTCTGATTATACAACTATACTACAACCACATTCAATAACCAAAATTTATAATGATGTGCCTGAATATCTGACAGGACAGGAAACAGAGAAGGATAATAGAACTCAGTTTAAGCACATTATATGTGATAAAATTTTCCCTAGATATCACCTCAGACAATTCCAACAATCACATAAGATGACACTTGCACTTTACAAGTACTATTTTTTGAACATCGGTGTCCTTCCAAAATTCATATGTAGGAATCTAATACTGAAGGTAATAGTATTAAGAAGTGAGGTGTTTGAGAGGTGATTAAGTCACAAGGGTTTCACTCTCACAAATGAGATTAGTGCCCTTATACAGGAGGCTTTGTGTGAGCTCCTTTGCTCCCTTTTGCCTTGTGAGGACACAGTGTTTGCCCCTTCCACTCTATGAGGACACATAGAAGGTGACATGAATGAGCAACAAGCCCTCTCCGGACATCAAATCTGCTGACAACTTGATTGTGGACTCCCCACCTGTGCTATGAGCAACAAATTATGATTGTTTAAAAATTACCCAGTTAAAGGTATTTTGTTTAGCATCTCAAATGGACTAAGACAGAAATTACTATCAAGAAATGGGGTCTTTCTATAACAAATCCCTAAAAATGTGAGTGGATGAAACTGATTAATGGGTAGAAGCTAAAAGAGTTTTGAGGTATATTGCCATTAAAGGAGCCTTAAGGGTGATTCTGATGATGGCTCAGAAGAAGAGAAATGCTGTTGAGAAAGCCTCAGTCTTCTTTGAGATTGCCTGAGTGCTCATGATCAGAATGTTCAGAGAAATAACGGATTGTAAAGGCCATTCTGATAAGGTCTCTGGATGAAAGTGAGGAACGTGAATTGGAAAATGAAGGAAAGGTCATTCTTATTATAAAGTGGCAAAGAAATTGGCTGCTTGTGTTCATATCTGAGTGCTTTGTAGAAGGTAGAACTTGCAAGTGATGAAATAGTGTAATTGGCAGAAGAAATTTCTAAGCCAAGTACTGAGGGTGAAACATTGCTTCTCTTGACTGCTTATAATAAAATGTGAGAAGAGAGAAACAATTTAAGAGTGGTATATGTAGAGCTTAAAGATTTGGAAAATTCTCAGCCTGACCCTGTTACAAAGAATAAAAAAGTGTGTTTTAGAGAGACTATCAAGGGTGTGACCAAGCAACCCTTTGATAAGGGGATCAGTGTGGGTAATAGAACGTCTTAAGCTATTCATCAAGAAAATGGAATAATGACCCTGGGGGTTGGACACGCTTGTAGTTCTGAGTTGGGTGGGGCAAAGGCAATATATGTAACCTAAATATTTGTACCCTCATAATATTCTGAAATAAAAAAAATAAAAATAAATAAAATGTAATAAAAACAATGAAGGCATTTTCGAGAATTTCTAGGTTGTCCTGCCCATCACAGGCCCAGGATGTCAGGACCTTGTGAGCAGAATAATTTCAAAGCTCCACGTTCCTCATTCTCGTGCTCCTTGGCCATTTCAGCTGTGACTTGGGCTTCCTCTCCAGAAGGCACAGGTGGTAAACTTTGGCATTATCAATATGGTTCCATTTCCACCAGGGCAAAGAATGCATGAACTGTGAGGGCCTAGCTATCTACACTTAGATTTCAAAGCATGTCCCAGAGAGGCTTGGGGCTCAAGCAGAGAAATGCCACAGGAACAGGGTCCCTGCAAAGTGCTCTTACTAGGGCAAGGCCTAGTGAAGCTGTGGGGATGGGGCCACTTCAGAGAGTCCCTATAAAAGCAATGCTCAGAGCTGTAAGGACAGGGTCACACCCTAGACCCCAGACTGGTGGAGCCACTAGCATGCAGCTTTAGCTTAGAAGAGTCACAGGTACAAGACTTCAAGCTGTGAGAGTTCCAATGTAGGCTATACCTACCAAAGTCATGGGGTCCCAACCCCAACCCCAGTGTGTACAGAAAATGGGACTTCAAGTTAAAAAAGATTATTCTGGATCCTTAAGATTTCATATTTGTCCTATTGGGTTTTAAGTTTGGTCAGGATCTATCATCCCTTTTCTCTTTCCTATTTCTCCCTCTTGAAATGGGAATGTCTATTCTATGCTTGCCTCACCATTGTGTTTTGGAAATATATAACATGTTAAAATTTTCAGGTTTACAGATGGAGAACAAATTGCCTCAGGATGAATTGTACCTTTAGTTACACTCATTTCTGATTTAGATGATATTTAGATAAGACTGGACTTTAGAATTTTTAGTTGGAGCTGGAACAAGTTAAAATTGTTAGGGCAATTGGATGAAATAAATGTACTTTGCATCTGAGAAGGACATAAATTTTGGGAGGCCAGGGTGAAATGTTATGGCCTGATTATTGGTGTCCCCTGAAAATTCATATGTTAGAACCTAATGCCCAATGTGATTGTACTTAAAGTTGGGGTCTTTGATAAGTAATTAAGTCATAAAAGCTTCACCTTCATGAACATGATTGAGATTAGTGCCCTTATAAAGGAGGCTTGAGCAAGCTCTTTTGCCCCATTCTGCCATGTAGGGACACATAGAAAGCACCATAAGTGAAGAACGGTTCTACAGTAGACAAAAAATCTTCTGGCAGTCTTACCAGCCTTCAGAACTATAAGAAATATATATATATATTATATAAATATAAATATATATATATTTTTTAAATAAGTAACCTAGTTTAGTCATAGCAGCAGGAATGGACTAAGACAACAGGAGAGGAAATGGAGACATCACAGTGCAGTGATTGAAGATACGGATGTTGGAGGTAGATTACCCAGGGTACGCTCAGCCTCTACCATGTATTAGGTGTTATAATGTGGTAAGGGTATAATATATTTTAGTTTTTGTTTACTCTCTGTGATTGGACACAATAATATAACTAAATCTATAGAATTTGGGGAGGATTTAATTTCTTCAATAAAAGTGTACATATGGTGCCTAACAGAAATGTTAAGCACATCAAGTGGTTACACAAAGAGTGCTGACTAATTGTTAGTTATTGATGTTATTATACTATTGTTATTGTTGCTACAGCTATTATTCTTTCAGAGAGAAAGAACATTTTCTAAAACCATCAGCTACTATTTTGGAAAACAGAATATAAACCATAGTTTTTAGTTTTCAAAGCCAGGGCTCCTTCCACAATCTTGATAACTGGATCAATTTTTTTTTTCTGTTATCACTCTGTCTGTCTGTCTGTCTCTCTTTTGTTTTTTACTAGACTTTGTTTTTCATAAATTATTTCAGGGTATTATGAAGGTACAAACATTTTGGTTATATTTTATGTCTTTGCCTCTCTCTAGCAAGGATTAGAGGCATGCCCTTCCCCTCTACAATGCTCACCAAGTCCTTTAATTGTGAGTTTACCCCCCCAACCCCCTAATCCCTGGAGAATATTACTACTATATAACACTATAGTGAGCACTATAGTGTTAATCAGTACCAATTTGAAGGCGAGTACATGTGAAGTCTATTCTTCCAATCTTGTGTTACCTCACTTCAGATAATGGCTCAAACTCAATCCAGGAAAATATAAGAGGTGCTAGATCACTGTTGTTTCTTATAATTGAGTAATATTCTGTTGTATACATATACCAAATTTTAATAATCCACTCATGAATTGTCGGGCACTTGGGTTTTTTTCCACATCCTTGCAATAGTGAATTGTGCTGCCATAAACATTCGGTTGCAGATGTCTTTATTATAAAATGTCTTATGATCTTTTGGGTAGATGCCTAATAGTGCTATTGCTGGATTGAATGGTATTTCTATTTTTAGCTCTTTGAGGAATCTCCAAATTGTTTTCCACAGAGGTTGCACTAATTTTCAGTCCCACCAGCAGTGTAAGAACGTCCCTGTCTCTCCACAACCTCGCCAGCATTTGTTGTTTGGGATTTTTTTGATAGAAGTCAATCTCACTGGTGTTAGGTGGTATCTCATTGTGGTTTTGATTTGCATTTTTCTAATGATCAGAGATGTTGAGCATTTTTAAAATATGTTTGCTAGCTATAATTCTTTAGACCAGTATTAGGTTCACAGAAAAAGTTGAGTGGACACTACAGAGATTTTCCATATACTCCTGACTCCATACATACCTTTCCCCATTATCAGCATCCCTAACTAGAGGGTTACATTTGTCACAATTAGTGAACCTACATTGCCACATCATTATCACCTGAAATCCATAGTTTACTTTAGGGTCCACTGTTGGTGTTGTAAATTCTATATACTTGAACAAATGTATAGTAACATATATCCACCATTACAGTATCCTACAAAGTAGTTTCACTGCCCTAAAATTCCTCTGTGCTCTGCCTATTCATTCCTCTCTCCCCTCTAACCTCTGGCAACCACTGATGTTTTTATTGTCTTCATAATTTTGCCTTTTTCTAGAATGTCATTTAGTTGGAATTATACAATATGTCACC
>CAUYRT010042266.1:0-33928 GCA_963574885.1 Lepilemur ruficaudatus
GTCGGAATCTCTTTCCTTCCTAAGGCTGAACAACACCCACTGTTTGTACGTACCGCATTTTGTTTGTTCGGCCGTCTGTTCACGGGCACCTGGGCTGCTTCCGCCTTTGGCTGTCGTGAGCGATGCTGCTGCGGACAGGAGTGCACAGGCCTCGCTCCGAGACCTATTCCAGATGTCTGGGCGCGCGCCCTGCAGCGGGATTGCGGGATCACACGGTGCTTCTGCGTCTAGTTTTTGAGAAGCCGCCGAACTCTATGCAGCCGCCGCCCCATTTTACCTGCCCACTGAGTGCACACGGTCCCCCTCTCTCCACATCCTTGTTAGCGACTGTTATTTTCTATTTTCTTTTGGTAGTTGCCTTTCCGATGGGTAAGAAGTGGAACGTCCCCCGCAGTTTCAAAGGCTGGGTGACCCTGCGACTTGCTCTCCTTCTCCCTCTGCCCTTCCTGCTGCCAACAAACGCACTCTCACGGGAGAGCAAAGCGTCTCTCCGCACCTGCGCCGTCCTTCACACCGTCGCCACCTTAAAAACCCAACCAGAAAGGGACACTCTCTGTTTTAACTGCATTGCCTTTTCTCTCTCTAGGTTCTCAGATGGAAACGGTTTAAACGTACTCAGTTGTTTATTCCGCGAACATCGGAGTGTTTACTGCGTGCAAGACACAAACGGTGCTCGCTGCTGCGGACGTTGCTGAGATTAACCGAGCTGGCTCTGCCCTAGGACCCGCCCATCCGTCGGGAAGGCGAGTCAGGTGAGTTCTACCTGCAGCACCAGGCAGGGACACAGGGGAGGTCTGAAGACGGTTGATCATTTATTACATCCGGGGGATGTGCCGACTGTTACCGACTTTCCGCTGGCCAGGCTGGTGTTTCCAAAGTGCATTTGCCACTGGCCTTTTTTCTTGTTCGAACACCGAATTAGGAGGTTGGCTTCCTTTAGGAAAAAAAAGTGCGACTTTCAGTCCTGCACCATCAGTCCCTCCTAGGAATTGACCAAATAGACATTAACCAGTATTTATTGAATAAACAGATGAATGAATGAAAACAATCTACCAACAACAAAAAACACAAAGTGCGTTTGTTAGAATTTTAGTTCTTTGAGATACTCTTTGAAGAAGCGAGTTCCTTCTCACCACGTCTGGGAGAAGTTGCATCCACATCCCGCCGTGGGGTCCGCGATGTGTACGGGCAGAGGAAAGCTCTGAGAGCCTTACGGCAAAGCAGCCCGAGAAATTTCGTGGACGTCCCGCCCGGAGCCCCATTTCACGTGTTGGCAAAATACCTATTTGTGTCTTTGGGGGAAGCAAACTGTAAGAAATGCTGTGGAAGTGGGTCGAGCACGGGTTCGCGGGTCCAAGGACCTGGGCGATTTCCCAGCTTTCTTACCGCCCCTCCCTGGGGATTTCGCTCCCCACTTCCCAGCCCCTCAGTGTGAATGTGGGTCCTGTTAACGTCTGAGCACCTACGTTAATGAGTCCTTGCTTCTTATTAATAGCACTATGGCCTTAGACAAGTTTCTTAATTTCTTTGTGCCTCAGTTTTCTCATCAGTAAAATGGGCATAACCATAGTGCCTTCCTTGCAGGGCTGGAACCAGGCTTAAGTGAATTAACATTTGCAACTCACTTATAAATAGTGTCTGGCAACAGTAGGTGCTGCATAAATATTTGTTAAAATAGGCATTCGGTAGTGAAGCAGCATCCCAAACTCCTCCCTTTGGACCTTGGATCCCAACCACATCTTATTCCCGTGTTTTTGGCTCTGGGGCTCCAAATTGATGACTTCCGAAAAAAACTTTAGAGATGTAGCCTCTGTCCTGCCGCAGATAGACGTGTGCAGCAGGCTGCCTCGGTGTGAGGTTGTCTAGTTACAGTCTGTGTCGGCACGGTGCCGGTCTGGGTGGAATCTTAGAGGTGGGAGATGCTTACAGTTCTTCTAGTTTAATTTTTCCCAATGTATAGACCTCAGAAAGGGAAGGGATTGGCCCGGCTCAGACAGCTCCTGTGTGCAGAGCCAGGGAACGTGAGTCATTAGTTAGAGAGCCTCTAACTGGAGCCATTTTCAATGCTTCCCTCTAGGTACTTCCACAGATTGGATGCAAGTTCTGCCTTGGGACTTGGGCAAGGTCTGAGACAGAAGTTTCCCAGCTGGCTGTCCAGAGCCCCTGAGCCTAAAGGTGAAAAGGCTCCCAGAACGGCCACTTCGGTGCTCCCCCTGCCCGCACCTGAGCCCACCTGCTGAGCCCGCTCACGGCACACGTCCGGGGCCGAGGGAATGACCTGGGGAGACCGGGTCCAGGTTCTGACGTGTGTTCGTGGAAGGCACATCACACACGCTAACTTAATCATAAACCCGAGTGGAAAGGAGGCAGAGGCAGAGAAGGAGAATGTTGAAATAGTAGAGGGGCCTTTGCCCACGGCTCTGCTCAACGAGCTCATCCCTGGGCTCCCACGGCAGGAGAAACACGCCTCCTCTGCCCTCTCCGCCCGGCTAGTCCCCACAGCCTCCCAGAGTTGGGCATCTCAGCCCTCTGGTGTGATTCTAGTCTTTCGATTTCTGTACTTTTTGCACAATGTAGCCTAAAGCACCCACCAACTACGTCACCACCAACTACGTCATCAGGGGCCCAACCAGGAACACCCAAATCATAACCAACCTCCCAAAGATAAATAGGATGTGTCAGACATATCGAATGGGGATTGTCAAGGGAAAAACTGACTTGGTGATTCTGGCCTTTGGTGATGATTTTGGAACCGAGTGAGCCGTGACGCTACTGTGTATCTGGTTCGGGGCTGGACGTGCCGGAAGCTGGGGATGCAGCAGGTGGCTCTCACCTTAGGGAGGGTCCCCACATCTTGTCTGAGAGTATTGTCCCAGCAGAGGTACCCACCCGTCCAAGCCCCTGCGTCTTCTGCCTCTGATTCAGGGGAAGCATCTGGACTCTGGGGCCCTCCTTCTTTTCCAGCTGCCAAGCTGCGAGCACAAATGACCCCAAAACCCAAGGCTGTGGCTCCTGCGTGTTTTCTGGAAGACCCTCTCTATTGTGTTCTTAATTATGACCGATTGAGATAATAATCTTCTCAGCATCCCCGTCAGCCCTGAACATTGGTTTTACGCTTTACTTAACTGACGGAACACGTCCCCCGCCCCACCCGCCTCGGTCCTCACTTCCCTCCTGAGATGGGCTGGGCGAGCGGGACGGGCTCGTTTATCTTGAACGGAAGACCCAGACCCACCGCAGGGCAGGAAGGTGTGAGCTGGATCCTGGAACTCGGTCCATCCCCCGCCGCCATACCTTCTAGGGTTGTTTTAGGTAGTGGCAAAAAGCCAAAGCCCAGCCGATTTCCTAAAGGCAGTTTTCTTAGTTACGGCAAAGCAAGTGCCCCCAGGCAAAGCCGCCGGTGTGCGCTCTGAGACCACAGCTCGCCACCCAGGAGGGAGCGGGCGGCAGCTGGACTCCGGGCTGGGAGATTGACTTGCTCAGGAGACTTCACCAGGGTCCCCCTGTCTCTGTGCCTCGGTTTCTTCCAGGGCGAACAGCCTGTGGCCCCAGGAGCCACACGGAACAGGTGCCTGCACCTCCACTCCTGGGTCCGCTTCCCCCTCCTCCCTCACTTCTGAGCACAAACAGGGGGATCAAAGGTCCCAAGACCGATTCATTTTTTTTTTATTTCTTTGTCTCATGCCTCATCTCTCGCTCCTCTTTCCTACCGACAGAGCACTTAGATGTGATCACAGTTATCTACTCCCCAAAAATAATCACCGGGTCCACCCGTCCTCCAAGTCTGCAACGCCTAATTTACGTGGGCTGTCGGCTTCAGCCCTCTGTGTGGACATTACGGGTCTTTTTCATCTCGATTGACTCTTAACCGGAGAGGGAATGATCACGCCGCCGCGGCACATGGAGCCAGAAGAGAATTGGCCATTTCCGCTCCCGTGTTAGAGTCATAACGAACAGTTCAGATACGACATCACGCTCTTCCCTCCGCAAAGGCACTGCGGAACCACACTGGAAACACCGCATCGGCCCGGGAATGAGGGCAAACAAAACGAATTGGGCCGGCGGGTGCAGAAGTTTATGTTGCAACGCGAGGCCCCGACGCCCAGAGCCCCCACCCGGGGCTAAGCGCAAGGTGACCGTTTCCCAGATGGGGTGCTCGCCCTGCCCCTCCCGCTACCGGGGTCCTCTCTGGGCCTGAGGCTGACGGGACGCTTTCCTGATCAGCCAATGCCAAAAACTGAGATTTCTGGATGTTACTTTCATTCCCACAGAAAAGCAAAAAGGAGAGCCACATCTATTCCAAATTCCCTGAAGTCCTCCTTCTTCGAATCTGTCTCAGGAAACCTAGTTTTCCTTCTCCCAATCTGGTCTCAAGGAAACTGAGGGGACATAGAAAAGAGGTGACTTCATGGCCTCATTGCTGCACTTCCAAATACTTCCTGAAAAGACCCCGAATTCTGCAAAAGACCCTTTGGTGCCCTGTCCCCAGCTGCCCGGGGTGAGGACAAGCTCGCTCCTTCCTGAGCTGCTGAACTTGAGCAGGAGGGGACCGTGTCGCCTGCGCCCTGCCTGGGGTCTGGCCTGTGCCCTTGGGCAGGTCCCCAGAGGCTCTGTCCCCAGTGGGGCACAGTGGCCGCAGGATTCTCCTGCAGGAGGAAGCCGAGGCTGCCTGGCAACGTCTGCGAGGAGCCGCTGGGAGGAGGAGCAGGGCCTGGGAGCATGGCGCTGGGGACAGCTCTGGTCACAAAGCAGCAAAAGCCACGGAGGTCTCTGGCGTTCTGGATCCTGGCTGCGGCTGGCGTGGGCGGAGACCAGACCAGAGAAGGAGGGAGGCGGCGGGAATCTGCCTGAGCCGGACAGAAGGGCTGGCGTCAGCTCCTCCTTCGTGTTGCGCAGGACCGACCGGCTGCGGGAGGACACGGGGGAGGTGATGCAGGAAGACCCGCCACGCGACCTGCGGTTGATCCTGTCCCCACTGCGGGAGCCCCTGGTCTGTCCCCTCCGAATCGTCGGCCGCTGGCCCACGCCCGCGGGAGGCAGCTGCTGTCGCTTGTCAGTGCGCGGCGGTGAGTGGGCGACCACGGGGCCATGTGGGCGGGCGACCCCAGACGCAGGTGGCCCCGACTGGGTGCCGCGCGGCCGCAGCCTTGGAACCTGAATCCCCGCAAGAACGTCTGTCGTCCAGAGGGAAAGGAGACGCGGCGGACTCGGCTCCTCCGGCGCGTGACGCTGGCCCGCTGAGCTCCAGCGGGGTGGAGCGGGGACCTGGGAGAGGACAGCCCCGGACACGCCCTCACACACTCACACACCCACACACCGAAACTCCCACCCGCACACACACCCTTATACACACACACACCCAGACACACAGAAACACCCACCCACACACCCATATACACTCACACACACCCACACCCACACATACCCAGACACACACACCCATATACTCAAACCCCCCACCCAGAAGCACCCCCACACACTCACACACACCCACACACTCATATTCACACACCCACACACGCACATTCACACACACACACCCAGACACACCCACACCCCCATATACACTCACACACACCCAGACACACCCACACTCACACACCAACACACATTCACACACACTCACCCTTCGTGGCCTCAGCCCTGTGGCTCCGCTGGACCCCAGCCCTGCCCAGGACACTCCTCCCTCCAACCTCTGTGTTTCTCGGAGGCTCCTCCTGTCGGCGCCGTGTGAGTCTGCGTGTGTATTCTGGGGCTTTGACGCTCTGACGTCTGGGGCCTTGCTGGCCCTGGAGGGACTGCCCTCCCGGCGCTGGACGCGCACAGCAAGCCGTGAGGCCTTTCCCGTGCCACCCGCCCGGCCGAAGCCCAGATGTGCCGCCTCCCACCCAAGCACCCCAGTGCCAGGCAGCTACTGTCCCCTGCTGCAGTCACGCCAGGACCAGACACCGGACAACCAGAGACAGACCCCATGTCTTGGGGCTTCGGACCCCAGGAAATCATCCAAACCAGCCGATCCCAGGCCTGCTCACCCTGCGTCGTCTGTTCCTTCCCGAGGAAACCACAGTAAACGCTCTGGCCCATGCTGTCCCCTCACGCCTTCTGCCTCCTGCCGGCCCGGGTGCTCCTCTGCATGGCCCCCATGGCGTGGTGTGCCCCCTCCTCCTGCAGTCTTTGACTGTGACAAACTTTTTCTCAGTGACAGTTGCCTCCTGCTCTGTCGGCCTCACTTTCCCTGGGCCGTGGTGGGAGATGAGTCAGGAAGTCCTCGAAAAGAGGAGACGTGTGAGTTGTCCCTTAAAGGCTGAAGGTCCTTTGGGGTCTGTGTCCCCCAGGGCTTGGATGGAAGGATGAGCTTGTGTCACATCTCCAGGGACAGGCGTGGACCCTGTTTGCAGCAGGTGCCTCCTGCAGGTTTGTGTTGGTGGGATGAAAGGGGCCGCACCGCGTGAACAAATGAACCGCAGACAAGTCCACAGCGGTGCAATCTGCAAACTGGAAAGGACCTTGTATTCTTCCAGATCAGAACAGAAAACTATTGTCCTGCAGGCTGAATTTGGGCTGTAGACGTTTTCTGTCTCATACCGTGTCGAAATACGGAATTGGCAGACATTGTTTAATGACTGGGCGATTTCATATAAAAGCCCACACGTTCTGGGGTCCCTGGAAAAGACCCGCTGCAGCAGCGGAGTTTGGCTGGAGCTGAGTGACAGCTGCTCCCCGTGACGGGGCACGAACCCGTCCACGCCGCTTGTCCTCACCGGGCCACGTCTGAGTTCCTCAGTGCGTTTCCAGCTACGGCCCCGGAACAAGCTCACTGCCTCCCTTTCTGCCTCCTTTCTGTTTCAAACGACAGATGAGAATCTGAGACCTGAGGTGGGAGGTGACTTGGGCATGCTGGCCGGGCAGAGACGCCAGCCTGGATCCTGACTCCCGGTGTTCCCCGGAGTCAGGCAGCCCGGAGACCTCGGCACCTCCGCGGCCCGAAACCGCGGTGTTGTTTGTTTCACACGCACCCGCTCAGGGGAAAACTGTCTGATCACGGCAGGATGTTGAGACACTGGAAACTGCAAATCGAATTTTGAGCAAAGAAGTAAGGGGAAGGAAAGAAAAAAAAAAAAACAGAGGAAAAGGAAGAAGAAAAAAAAAAGAAAACCAAGGATCAAATGTTTTACATTTTAGGAGCTTTAATTAAAAGTCTAAAAATGCTTATTCTTAGAAAAAGAGAAGAAATCTCTTTTGAAGGAAGAAGGCGGCTGCACAAATCACTAAATCGACGTCCCGTGTACCTTGCAAAGCCGCTTGATTGGATGTTGGCTGCATTAAAATAACCTGAAAGCCAAGCAATGTAACAAACAGAGCTATTAAAACTACGACGTGCGATAAGCAGAACTCACGTTTCGTTTGGGTTTTATCTGCTAAATAAAGTTTCTTCAACTGTCTTAAAGTCTAGGTGGCTTTTAGTAACACTCTTCGCTTTCTGCCTTTGCTACGGGATAAAAATCGGTTTACCGTAAGCTGATTAGTACAGCCTGGAGCTGGGGCACCACACCAGACCTTCGAAAGACAGGCTCCCTTTTGATCCGGTCTGTACCAGTGATTTGCACTAGGTAGGTACTTAGATTTGAATTTATAGCATGTACTTAAAATGAAGTTTATCATTTTGAATCCATAGGATAAAACAATTATAATATTTCCGATCTGGAAGGGATAGCTTAGGTCAGCCCTTTCAGATGAAGACAGATCCAAAGGGAAAAGGAACTTTTCTGAAGGCATGCAGAGAAATACAGTTAGAACTAGGAACTAGTTCTCTGCATATCAGTGACAACTTTACTTGAAAATCTCTGAATCTTTTTCGTAGAGTTTTATTTCTTAACGTAGTCAAGGCATTTTACAAAAACGGGGCTCTATGCATCTCATTTGTAAGCTGCCTTTCCGCAGCAGCCCTAGACGTCTCCCCGCGGGAATGTGAGTGACGCCCTAGGAGGCCACCCCTGACTGGTCCACAAACCCGTCACTGATCTCTGAGTGTCCCGCATGTAAGAGTTTTCCGGTTTTCGCCATTACAATAGCCACGTGTTTGTACCTGCTTAGGATAATTTCTTTAGACTATTTACCCAGAAGTCAAATTATCAATTAAATTCTAAGTCTTTAGATATGTTATTGATAAATTAATCTCTATAAAAATTATCCCAATTTGTATTTTTTACCTCTAGGGTAAGATGACACCATTAGTGTGCTAGGGAACAAAGTTAAACGATTCCTTAAGTGTTGAATTTCTCAGAGCTTTGACATGCTAATGCACATTGGCGATTAACCAAGAGGGGGTGTGTTGGTGAAGGTTTTCCCAACCATGTAAAGACAGAATTTTCTCTTCCCTCTCAAAGTGCGTGCGTGTGCGTGCGTGCGTGTGCGTGTGTGTGCGTGCGTGTGTACATGTGTGTGTGCGTGCGTGTGTACATGTATGGTGTGCGCACGTGTGTACATGTGTGTAGTGTGTGCGTGCATGTGCATGCGCGTGCACACCTGTGTGTGCGTGTGTGTGCACATGTGCGTGTGTGCATGCGTGTGCGTGCGTGTGTGCATTGCATATAAACACTGGGGCATTCACTCATATTTCACAAAAAAGCAATTTGGTAAATATCGCCTCGGATGTATTCTCTTGCTTTCATTTTAGCTTTTTGAATTTGATGTAGGTTTATTCGTTGTTTAAACTATTTCCTTCTTTTAAGTAATGAAAACATTTAAGACTATAGATATTCTGAGTACAATTTTAGTCACGGGTTCTGATATGTGATGTTCTCACCATGTCGCTGATGTTATCTCACAAACAACATGAAATTCTAATTTAGATATTCTCTCATAGATTTTTTTTTAAAAAATTTTTAAGTGGTTGCTTTCCAAATATTAATTGCTAATTTTGCCTTATTTTGGGAAGAAAATGAATATTACGTAGTTTTACTTTGGGAAAGTTATTGCAGCTTTCCTTTTGCCCTAGAAGATAATTCTTTAAGTCAATGATCCACATTTATCTGAAGGGATTAACATAGTGTAAGTTACAAAGTTTATTGTTTTCTATAAACAACAGTTAAAGTTTTATTCAGTTTCTTTATTTCCTCTTGTTTTAATCTATATCCGCTCGAAAGAGGAATTTTGTTTCCCTTTCTGACTTTAGTTTGTCAGTGGGTTTATATTTCTGGTTTTAAACTTCCACGTGCTTTGAGTTGGTGCATAACGGTTCATGACAATCGTCGGTTCGTTCCGCGTGGCGTCTTTCTCCAGCGCGAGACAGACAGGGATTCTAATCCGTCTCACGTGGTCCCTTCTTTCTCTTGTTTTCCGTGCCTCTGCATCATGTCACGTCTTCCCCTCGTTCAGGAAGATAAGCATTGCGGGTCCGTGTGTGTGTTTATCTGGAATTCCATGTAGGTGAACAGATAGGACGTGCACTTGTTGGAGCATTCAGACCGCACGGAATCACGCAGTGCAGAGCGAGTCTCCCCCGGAGATACCCACGCTGCTCGTTCCTTCCGTGTCTGTTCCCGTGCTTACGTGAATGACAAGCGCACACACTTTTTAAAACACTGAACGTTAGCGCACTCCGCGCTCTGTTCTGTGCCTTGCATTTTTCACTTAACTCGGGAGCTGGAGAATGTTCCATCTCTTTCCATAGCGTTCCGTCTTCATCATTCCTGAAGGGTCTTCCGCTGTGAAGACATATACATTTTTCATGGGAAAGATTGCCATCCCGATGGGCATTCAGGTTTTGAACTCAGCCTGTGCAAAGCCAGCTGTCCTTGTCATCTCCCCCCCGCAAACGGCCAAGCCTTTCCCTCGCCGTGTTCGTGCTGTTTGGACGCGGCATCGCTGCTTCTGCTCAGTCGTTCAAACCGCAAGCCCTTTAAGGACATCCCTGATCCCGCCTTCTGCGCCTCTCCGCAGGTAACGGTCACGCAGCTCTGTCGATCACGTTGTCCAAAGACCGCTCAAATCTGTCCCCGCACGTCCGTGCCCTTCCTTAAGGAAGCCGCCACCGCCACCCTTCCGGATGCCCCCCTTCAACTCCTCTTTGCCACCGTGTCAAACTGACCGCTGCAAAAGGCGACTCTGTTAGGGACACCCCCCGCGTGAAGCCCTCCGCTGGCGTTCTGTTGCGGCAGGACGGCCTTGGTCGGTGTTCGGACGGTCCTCAACACGGGCCACTTCTTTCGTGGCCTCGTCTTTGCGCGTGCCGGTGCCTCTGCCTCTGGTGACTTTCCTGCCACCTCCTCGTTGCCGGCAAACTTCTGCTCATGTATCAAGTCTCAGTTTAAACAGAGCATCCTCTAGGGCAGCGGTCCCCAGCCTTTTTGGCACCAGGGACCAGTTTCATGGAAGACAATTTTCCCACAGACCTGGGTAGAGGGGATGGTTGGGGTGACTCAAGCACACTGCATTTGTGGTGCGCTTTATTTCTGTTATTGTTACATTGTAACACGTAACGAAATAACTACACAGCCCCCCATAATGCAGAGTCGGGGGAGCCCTGGGCGGCTGTGGACGCAGATGAAGCTTCCCTTGCTCACCTGCCGCTGCGAGGCCAGTTCCTGACAGGCCACCGAGTGGCACCGGTCCGAGGCCCGGGGTTGGGGACGGCAGCTCTGGGAATACTCTGAGCCGCGTCACTCTGATCTCTGCTGCCGTTGCCAGGTGACCCCGTCTCTTTCTCTGGCTTGTCCTACTTCCCCCCCACAAGCACCGGTGCGGTGACAACAGGCCCAGACAGTCTGGGACAGTCTCCGTGCCTCACACTCCCCACCCTACTCACATCTGCGGGTCCCCTCTGCCATGTAAAGTGACACATTGACATATTAGAATGTGGACGCCTGTGGGGGCCATGGTTCTGCCTAAAAACTGTGTCTAATCTTTGGTTTGGGAATGTGGTGGGGGAGAGCGATTTATCTTATAAATATTTTTATCCCCAAAGTGCTTCAAAATCTGGCACTTTAAAAGGGTCAGATTCATTTATCTGGAAAATTGCCTTTTGGGAAGTTGGTGATGCTGGGAAAATAAGGCAGCAGTGCGCTGTGGCCCTGAAAATAAACATCTCAAATGTAAAACCCGTCACCATGGAGGCACCAACAGGAACCTGTACCTGGCCGGGTAGAAGCCACGGCTCTGTCGTGTTGCGCCACTGGCCCATAGGTGAGCCACCGTGAGGACTGAGCTGGGAGGAACGAGGCCCCTTCAAGCACGGGGACTCTACAACTTCAGGTCCAGCCCCTTTCTTGCCCTGCTTGTTCTCAACAGGCTAAATAATTAGCTTTTTGCAAAACGATCAACAACTGAAATTTCACAACAGCTATACACCATCAGAGTAGCAGAGGCTTCATCAAAGCTTTCAGAACATTGCTTAACCCCATCCCGATTCACGGCAGAGTACAACGACAGAATCAGCCCACAGAGAGTGACCTCTGGGCCTCCATCATCCACAGCGAGTACGAGCTCAGGCAGCCGCACTTGCCGCTTGCACGCTGATGGGATTTTGCTTTGCCTCTGAGCTGACTTTCGTGGCCATCCCATCAGTCCATACATACAGTGCTACTTTTCTTAAAACCTGGGTGCTTTTGAATGACTATTTTCACGCTATAGAATAGTGATATAGAACTGGCAAATGGTAACAATGACCTGAATTGGAAATGCAATTGACCATGTCTATTCTTTTTGGCAGAGTTAAAGAGCATTTCAGAGACTTCGTATTGACGGGGTTTCTCGCTTGGTGCAAAAAGGCTTCAGGATTTATCCATGTGACTGTTGCATCCTTCACTTGTCTCCGACATTAGCAATTTGCCGCAGATTTGCCGGGCAGTTCGGTGCTGTGACGACTGTGCAGGGTCCCTTGGCCGCGACTGTATTGGAGCATCCACATTGTTGCATTGAACATTCTGCTTACAGGAATGGCTGGATCAAGCTCACTTTGAAATAGTTGAAAATGGATGAGCAAAACGTAACCTACCAAATTAAAAAAAACTCTGCCATAAAAGGCAACTTGCAAGTCACGACAATTACCCGCTCTTCCAGTTTTGTTTTTTACTGGGGTGGAGGTGCAGGGGAGGGGATGTCCATCCCCATGCCCAGGCTGCTGAGCAGGCAGGAGGGAGGCTGTGACGAGATCTCTCGGCGCTGAGCTCGCCCCGTGCACAGCCATGCTCGCCTCCGGCAGCCCGTGCGTCTGTCCGCCGATTTTCTGCAGGGCTCAACTCGTGTTCCCTGTGTCCCCCGCCACCGTGGCCTCGCACGTGGATGTGCATGAGCACCCCTGGGAGAACCGTCAAAATGCAGATTCCCGGGCCTAACTGTGAGAGATCGGGAGTGAGGTCCTGGCATTCGCATTTCTAAAAAGTTCCCAGAAAGCCTGATGCCGCTGGTCTGTGGGCCACGCCCGGAGCCCGGCCGCGCCGCTGCAGAGAGCCGGGTGCACGCAGAGAGAATGAAGCAGCGCCCTGCGGTCTCAGCAGCTTCCCGTCCTGCTTTGCCGTTTACCTTTTGCGTGTGTCTCTCTCTGTTCTCTCAAAAGAGGAAGGGACGTTTTGGTCTGCAGTTAATTTGTAAAAGTGCGAAGACGCTGGCCAAAAGTGAAACAGGAAGCCCAGTCGATACAGCTCAACCTGTACGTTCCGAGCCGCGACAGGGTTACGCGGGGCGCCGCACTGACCGTAGAGAAGGATGGTAGATGACAGGGTCCTGCCCCTCGGGCTGTCAGAGGGGGAGTGCAGTGTGTGCACACGTATGTGTGGGGCGTGACTTCGCCTCTCTCCACGGGCCAGTTAACCCTCGGTCAGAGGTCAGGCCAGGGGAATTCCTGCTGTCATTTTCCTGGGAAACTTCCTCGGTCCCCACCCTGGTCATCAATGGGAAGTGTAGGTTTTGTCTTGCAAAGTAGCCTGGTAGTCAAGATGTTTGTGTCCCATCCCTGGGTTTGACGCTCACTGTCTCTGTGCCCCCCGGCAGCCGCTGCTCCTTTTAGAGTCTGATTTCCCCCGTCTGTGTGACGAGGCCACCCTGGCTCTAATGGCCATACTCACGGTCCACCGCCAAGACCTCGTCGGTAGCTGGAGGTTCTGGCGGAGGTGGGGTGAATTAACCACACACATTTTTACTGTCAGCGTCTGGCTGCAGTGGTAGCAAACCTCTCTTACTGCGTGTATTCTGGCACAATCCGTGTTCCTCTCCATGCGTCCCATTAGGAGACACGTCAAAACGTCTTGCCCGACTACTAGTGAAGGTGGCACCTGCCAGACTTGTCTTCTATTAAGTTACTTTCTCTTTGTAATTAATGAGTGTCATGTGGGAAAATCCTTTGAAGTTCTACAGATATTTCATTACTCATCAAGCTTCCATCACTGGTGTTATTATCCATTAACGATTCTGGCATGAAGCAATCACTACCACAAGAGTTGCCAAATGATGAGTTTCTGGAATATAACTCCTAAGAGTTTAGTCTTCTGAATTAATTTAAGAACAATTTTGTTAAATGTTTACATGAGAAAACCTTAGCAGAAGTATTAGCTCAGGCTATAACCAAATGCCACCGATGGGGTGGCTCGCACAACAGAAACGTATTTGCTCAGTTCTGGAGGCTGGAGTATTTTGGGGTGCCGGCATGGCTGGGTTCTGGTGAGGGTCCTCTTCCTGGCGTGTAGGTGGTGCCTTCTCACTTTGTCATCCAATGGCAAGGGGGTTGGGGGACGGGAGAGAGAAAGAAAAAGAGAGAGAGAGAGAGAGAGAGAGAATCTTTCTTCCCATTCTTATAAGGACACAGTGCTGTTGGATTAGGGCCCATCCTCACTGAACCTTAGTTACCTCCTAAAAGCCCAAATAGTCACACCGAGGACTAGAGCTTTAACATATGGATTTTTTTTGGGGGGGCACAATTCACTCCCTAGCACTGGGTTGTAAGTGGAATTGTATCATCTTCACAAAGTTATTTTGGGAAATTGAGATCTTTGTGGTATGGAAACTTTCCCTCATGGCACATGTCTTAACTTTTTCAAATCATGTTTTGTTATTTAATAAAAATCTGTGGTTTCCTTCATTTGTGCGTAGCGTATGCACCGTTACGTTTATTTCTAGGTATTCTGTGTTTTTTCTTGCCATTCCAAAGGGAATTTATTTTTCATTATGCTTTCTAGCTAAATAGTCCTAGAATACAGGAAAACTTTTTTTCATGTACTATTGATTTCATATTTGCTAATTTGTTTTAACAATTTTCCAATTGATTTTCCCGAACTACTCAGGGAAATTGTTCTTTACTTTCAAATAGTGTTAATGTGGTCGGTTTCTTTCTTATAGTTTACCCACTTGTCTTCTTTTTCATTCTTTTTTCTTGTGTTATTTAATTACTCGAGATTTCAGGACAACGCTGAACAGCCGTGACGAACGTGTCCTCCCGACGTGGTCCTGACGTCAACGATGCATTCGCTGGAGTTTCCGCACAGGTGGGCAGAGTGCGGGCGCGGTCACCGCTCAGCTTGAGAGATGGAGCCTGGAGCCAAAAGGCACCTGTGTCCTAGTCCCCGCTGCCCACTGGTGAGCCGTGGTCCTGGTGAGTTACTGAAGGTCGTTCTGGATCTCTTCACCTGTGACGTGGAGAAGGTAACAAGAGGTTCCTTGGGGATTTGCTGGAAAAACTAAGTACTTTCGCATGTTAAGACACTCAATAGAAACTAACGTCTAATAAGTCCCCGACTAAGTGCTTCCCCTATTTGTAAATATGATGTTGTCTGTTAGCTTGAAATATTTTTTTTATCATGTTAACAAAATGCCACATTTTTCCTAGTTAACTAAGAGCTTTTACAGGAATGGAGGTTTAATGTTATGAAATGTCTTTTCCTCTCTTTGATGTGATGGACCATAAAAATAGATTTCCTAATATTGAACCGTTTCTTTTAATGTAACGGAATAAACTACCTTAACGTGGTGAGAAAGTTTATTTAAAAAATCATTTTATTATGATAATTTCCAGAAGAGGCAAAAGTAGAGAAAAGAGCACGATGAACCCTTACACCTGGCTGCAACAATTACCAGCATTTTCCAGTCTGTAGCAAATGTTATATTATTCTTTATATACGTCTCTGAATTATATTTGTTGACATAATTTTTTAGATTATATATGCTCACGTGTGCCTCTGGATTATGTTTGATACAATATAAAATATATTAATATATTTACACCCATATTTTTTAAGTAAGATTGACCTAGGTTTCATGTGTGTGTGTGATATGTTAGACTTTTTTTAAAAGTCAATAGTATGTTCATATTGCAGAATAAGAATTATGTTTTATATTATCACTTTATATAAATATTCTCTTACATTTATTTTTACCTTGCCCTTCCTGGATTCAGTCCATTCGCGGCTAGGACACTTAAATCCTGCCTGTTTTAGGAAATGGATAACACAGAAGAAGACATAAAATAAAAAGGTTCCTGTTAAGTTGAGGGCCAAACCGGCATTCTAGAAGAATCCCCAGAGAGCCAAGCTTCCAAAGGAAACTGGCTCTGGACTGGGGGCGTGAGAAGACATGACATGAATGTCAGCAGGTGCTGAGAAGAAAACATGCTCTGCCTTCCTGCTGTGGGACCCCAAAGCCCTGGCAGGCGGCGGGGGGGGACGAGAGACACCCCAGGCAGTGCTGGATGCCGGGGGGAACGGGCACCCGCCCTCCTTTCCTGGGGAGAGAGCACAGAGCATGACCACAGTCCACAGCCAGGCTGCTGCTGGCACACGGGGTGACTCGGTGAGTTATAAGAAGGTTGTCTCATAGCAGGACCAGTGTTTCCTTTTTCATATTGGTGTTATTTTTCAAAATATTGATGAATTCCCAGGTGTTTGGATTTCTTTGGATGAACTTTTGTTCCCAACTTTTGTTCAAAAGGGTCTTTTTCAAATTGTCACAAAAGAATTTAACATGCTCTATTTCTATTTTTTGAAATTAAAGCATTTTTGTGTTGATGCAAAATTAATTTTTGTAAATACTCCAGAAATAGTTTAAAGATTATGCATTCTGTATTTGAACTGCAAAGTTTAAAAATCTGTAGCTATTAAAGAACTTTATTGGTTTTATTACCAGAATGTTCTACGTCATCATAGAATTTTGATCAAATTGACTTTTTGAACACAAGAGATGTGGACTAAACTTTTCCACGGTGACTGTGGTTATGTCAGCTTTCCCTTCTATTTCTAGTAGATTGGCTTTATGTGTTTTCATGATACTTACACAAAGAAGCGTAATACTTCTTGTTATGTATTCACTATTGATTTGTTTATATCATTATGAAATATTATTTGCTCAGAATTTTTCTTAGTCTGATAATATTTCTATCCTTTTAACTTTCCTTGCTATCTCTTCCCTCATCTTTTAATTTTGTATCATAAGTTTGTTATTTTAAATAAGATGCTGTGTCTCTTCCAAACAGGAAAGTTGAATTTCATTATCTGACTGATACAGAGACTTTGCCTTTTTAATGAAGGAGTTGAATACACTCGTATTTATTGTGGTAATAATTGTGCCTGATTTTAATTATTTTGCACTTTATATTTTGTTTCCTTGATTTTTTTCTTTTTTATTGCTTTCCCTACCTTTTTCTATTTAGATAATGTGTCAAATATTATTGATATACACATGATGAACTTTTTTCTGAGCATGCTCTCTGACATAAGATTAAGATTTATAACCATAGTAATAATTATTTAGATATAAGCTATAAATTTTTCTGACTTATTTGCACATCACCTTTGCTTTTGAACAATATCTTTGTCATCTTTGCATTCCTTATTTTTACACATTTCTTTCTCAACTGGGGTACTTCTTTAAGGACGAGTTTTTCTTCAGGAAGGTACTTGGATGTTATTCACATTTCAGTTTTCACCCATTTGTTTCCCATTTTCTGCTACTCAGAGAACATTTTGCTAATATTTTTTGTTGTTATAACAATGAGTTTGGAAAAGGGGTGGTTAAATGTTCATTCCTAATTCAACTGTATTGAATTCAAAGCCCATCTATATCTTTTGGATTTCAGGGCCTGTGTTTTTAAATACCACTCTGACAAATGTAATTCTTCTGACATGGTAAGTAAATTAAACAGTAAAGATGATATTTTGAAAATCAATTCTAGTAAATACCTAAATTTTATGGTGACATGCCCAGTCCTAAGCAAGGGATGACTCATCACTCACTAAATGGGCATTAGCGATACACAGCCGTGCAAAACACTCTTCAGGGCTATTGGGCAATTCCTAAGCCTGAGCTCTCCATTCATTTGTGTCTGCGTTTGAGACTCATGCACGGGTGGCTGGGACGGGGATTCACAGTAGTTGTGCACTCACAGTTTTTCGGATACCGTGCCCAGTCCTTTCCACGCCTCGCCCTACTCATTCTCACAGAAAGCCCAGGTCAGGTTCTGGCGCAAACCACACTCCTGAACTAGTTAGGAGGCATTCACGGCCAGGTTTGTCAGACTCTGAAACTTGCGTGTCCGCTCTTGTGTGCTATTTTGGAGAAGATGTGTGGCTACTCCTGGTGTATGTTCTCCATGTCCTATGCTAGGCTGATACTGCCTGCATTTTGCTTGTGTTTCGAGACTATTGTAGTGGTTTGTCAGCTTTCTCTCGTGGTTGCTTTTCTTTTGGGCTGTTTCCAAATCTGACTTAACCTTGATTAAACGGCCACTCCTGATTATCAACTCTCGGAATGAGAAGTCACCACCTTTACCAGCAAAGTTTCAGGAGAAAGCATTTTCTTGGGCTCCACGCTGCTTTTAGGCTCAGTCAGCCTCTCTGCAAACTCAATTCGTCAATAAACAGAGCTAAAGTAATATTAACTCTCACGGAAAGGCTGTTGAGCGTAATTTTATATGATTCCACATATACCGAAGAGCCCTTCATGATGGTCTTGCCCTTCTATTGATGCAGAACATTGTGATTTGTGAAGCTCATTCATTCATTCGTATAGCCCTTAACTCAAGTGACCTTGGTTGAGTACCCACAACGTGCCAGGTGTGGTGCTGGGTCTTGGGGAATCAAAGGTCGTGAGATACGGTCACAGTCCTCGAGAGCTCCTTGTCTAGTAGCAGGACGTCATGTGACGATATAAGTCACTGCCTGATGTGGGAAATGCTACAGCCAAGATGTAAATAAAGTGGGAGGGACCGTACTTCTAGGACAGGAAACAGTGGAGTGGGGTTGATAAGCTCTTGAGTTTAAAATGCTGTGATCTGAAGGTTTTATTCGCAGCCCAATTTATGGTTTATAAGTAGAAGTAAAAGAAAAACATTGTCAGATCTGTAAGCTCTTAGAAAATATACTGCCCCCATATTCTTCCTGAAAGCTTTACTTAAACATATATACCAGGCAACTGTGAGATAAATCACAATAAAAAACTCGAGCATGGAGAAGTCATGGCACAAAGGGAACAGAAGAAAACCCTGAAATAGTTTAAAGATGAATTAAATCTAAATAATTGCTGTAGGTGTGGTTACAAAAGAGAATTTAAATGTCACAGGTAATTCTTCAAATAAAAGATTTATGATATAGTAAAAAGAATTTGTCATCAAGAATCTGGGTTTAAAAATTCTTCATTGTAATATGCAGAATAAGGAGAGGTTGGGTGAGAAATCATAAAAGTTATTACGTATTGTAATTTCTTCAACTTTCCTGGTCATAATCTACACTGCACTGGAGTCGGTACACTGAAAATAAACTTTAATACGAATACTTGTAAAGTTTTAAAACTTTTTTCCAAATTGCCAAATGAGAAAAAAATCAATAAAAATATGGCAAAGGAAACAATGAACAGGTATAAAATAAGAAAATATAATATGGATGGAAGCAGTAAGACCACCTACATCAGTTATGAAAATAAATGTAATTGGGTTGAACCCTTCTATTAAAATATAAATTAAAATATATAGTATAATAGTCTTCAATCAACTAAAAATGGAATTCAAGTTTATGTTCTTTTTAAGAGACACACAGTTAAAAACGAAGTATTCAAAATCTAAAAATAAAAAGAATAAGAATTTGCCTTACATAGGAAAATAAATCAAAGGGACTGAATTAGCAAAGTGCATTCCAACAGATGCTAAAAGAATAACATAACTATTTCCAGGTAAAATTTATCTCAGAAATGCAAAGATGGTTTAACATTAGGAAATCTATCCATAAAATTAATTTTCTTAGTAGATTAGAAAATTTAAAATCCCTATGTAATCTTACTACCCTAAAACGCGATTGATATAATTAGATAACTATTCCTTGTAAAATATTTTTCATTAACTAGAAATTGAAAGGTGACTTACTTATCATGTTTAACATTGAAACACTAGAAAATGTCCATCAAAGTAAAAAATAGTAGAAAAAATTGTAGATTCGCCAGTTTGACATATGTATGTCAACATTCAGCAGTCTAACTTACGTAGGCCCCGATTCTACACTTACTAGCTTTGTGATCTTGATTTCTCCAGGGTCTCATACTTTTACATCTGCAAAATAAGGACAAAATAATAATAGTCCTGCAAAACAATGCAAGTAACAAATCTAAAGCAGTTATAAATGATAACAGTCGTACCGATGAGATAACGGCTATCACGACGGGAGCCGCCCGCGTTGGGAGGGGAATTAGCGTTTTGCAGGAGTCAGTCTCCGGCACATCCCCACGGGGCGGGTGTGTTGTTATTCCCAGTTTGCAGACGGGAGACTGAGACTGTGACAGGTTAAGCAACTTCTACCTCATAAGGTTGTTTCGAAGGATCAAAAAGACGAAGAAATGTAAACTGCTTTGCGGAGTTTAGCACATGCTACCCCCAGTAATGTTTCTTAAGTGCCGCTGTACAAACATGTTACTAGCGACACAGGTTTTCACCACTGTTGTGAGTATTTTTGCCGGGGTGGTCAAACGTGAAAGAAGATAGAGACACTGAAGAAGTGCAGGCAAAATTATTATTTTTAGGTGAGATTTTCTTTTAATCTGCAGGGAAGACCCAAGTAAATAAACTCAAAATGTATTTGAGATAGAAGAGTGTAGTAAGGGGGCAGTTGCAAGATGAAACAGCCTAGCGTTTCCTGCACCCCGGTGAAAACAGGCAGGACGGCGCAAGGTGGAAACTAAACCGAGGTGAATTGTTGGTGTCTTGACGCCAACTGTGTCTTCTTCAGCGACCGTGCATCTTCCCCGGCTCATTGGGAGGCCCCGAGGGGCCGGGAGGCGGCGACTTGTGCCAAGTCCTGCGGGACACGGGCCGGGGCTGGTGGCCCCGCTGCCCTTTTGTCTGAAGCCAGTTCCGCCCGTGCAGGTGCTCAGGAACCTAACATTTACCCCCATCTTACTCCCCGTTTCCTGTCCACGGTCCCATTCAGTTCCTCCCGTAGGATGTCCCATTCCTCACTCTTCTCCGTCGCCACCTCCCTCACACCCTCGCCCGCAGGAAACCACCTGCTCCTCACTCTCCCGCACTCAGATCCTGCGGGTCCCGCCTCACCAATGCGGTGATGTGACTCACACCAGCGGGCGCCGCGTGGTCACGGCCAGGGTGTGAGCTGAGAGCCAGGGGGCTGCAGTGTTTCACTGATTGGGTCCCCTCGGGCTGGTGGCTTTACTGCTCTGGGCCTGTTTCCAAATGTGTAGAATGGGTTGGAGCACTTTTCTCGGAGCTTCATTCTCAGGGGTCCCTGGGCTGCTGAGGGCGAAGGCTCCGGCCAACCTTTCCTGCCTCCCCCAGGCCCTGCCCACTTCATCGGAGCAGCCCAGCGCCATCTGCGTGTGAGATGCTGCCACCACCTGGTGTTCGTCTGCGGGCTTTGCTGCCCTTTGAGATCGAGGTGACATGGGGTTAGAGCCCTCACTTTGTCACCCAGTGGAAACCCAGATCGTGGTTGATCTTCCATCACGGGAAGCCGATGCGCCTGTGTCTCTTGGGTTTTGGTGTTCATACAGGCTGCTCTGCCACACCAAGACCAACAGCCCCCTGCTTTCTACAGCAACGACAATGGCACCCCATATACCAGACATCTGTGAGCCTAACAGAGTTTTCTGGGGCATAGCTCTGGTTTCTGGGGCAAGGCTCTGGGCGGGGGGTGCATCCTGCCCCTCACAGGCCTTGGCCATCTTGCCAGAGCTCGGTCCCCTTCTACCAACCCTGTAGTTCTTCCCATCCCTGCGGGATTGCCCTGGGGGGATTGCCCTGGCGGGTATACATTCTGCCCCTTCAGGATGCAGAGCAGCCCCTGTCTGCCTCTACGAGGCTGGTGGCGGGCCTGGGAGAGGGTCACCTGCCACACCAGCCATGCATGCTAGGAAGTCTGCCAACAAAGGCGATTCTCTCCCTAAGAAATAGTCCGGTGCTGATATTTAGGTTGTCACATTTTCCTCCTTCTTTGCATATGATTAACATCCAATTTGTCCAAAGGGTTTTATGGCTAAACATAGTTTGAAAACCATTGCACCTTACCAAGTCTTCCTGTGACTCTAGCTTGCTATGAATTTTGTTACTGCGTTAGCAGTGACCCTTCCAGATAAACTAGTGCTTTCGTCCAATCAAGACATTTGCCAGTACTGGTATCATTTTAATTGCAAAATATTTCAAACATGCAGAACTATGAACCAGTGGTTTTCAAACAACAGATAGTGTTTTTAAAGAAAAAAAAAACAGAATAAAATAGAATGGAAAATATCAGAGGGCATTAGTTTAATAAGTGTCAATATTTTTTCACGAAACTTGTTTCCTTTGTTGTGTGTGCAAGCGTGTGCATGTATGTGTGCGTGCATGTGTGCATGTGCATGTGTGCACGTGTGTGCATGTGTGCATGCATGTGTGTGCATGCATGCATGCGTGTGTGCAGGTGTGTGCGTGCATGTGTGCATGTGTGCGTGCGTGCATGTGTGTGCGTGTGTATGTGCATGTGTGCCTGTGTGTGTGCGTGCATGTGTGTGCGTGCATGCATGTGTGTGCATGTGTGTGTGTGTGTGCTGTGTGGCAATGGGAAATAGTTTCTTCCTCTGGGTCACAACGTTTGAGAATCACTGCCTAGACGATGCTATGACAAACCCCTGAGCTTCCTAAACTCAGTTCCATGCCAGCCAGTCCCGCCCAGCTTGACGCCACTCGGTTCTCCCGCTCCGCGCTGTGCCGCTGAGGTTCTTGTTTGTTTTGTTTTGAAATTAAAACCTTGCAGGTGGAGTGAAAACGGAGCCGTCCTCACGTGCCCCTCCTCGACTCCCTCCCCTTCTTGCTCCTCAGACTCCATTTCAGAGATTGCCGTCGGTCATTCCTGTGCACGTTTTCACGCTGTGACTACATACGGGGCACATGGAATTATTTTGTGCGTTTAATGCTCTTATTCATACTAAATGGTTTCAGAGAATATTGTTCTAGAACTTTTAATTGCCTTTCAACACTGCAATTTTGAGGTTTCTCTGGTGGATTTGTGGGGCCCAGTTCGGTAGTTTTCGCCGCAGTGTAAACATGCTGACAATTATTTACTTGCTTTATTCTGGAAGGACATTTCATGTGCTATCCTGAGATATGTTGCAGCGAACACTCTTGTCATCCTCTTGTCCGCATGTGACAAAAAACTGTTACGAGAAACTGTTTTTCAAGCCAGAAAAGACGAAGGGACACGAAAGGGCGGGGCCACGCCATATTCATGTTTACGATGTCAATTTTTCCAAATTCATAAAATTAGATCCCTGCCCCATACCTTAGAAACATCAACCAAAGGGTCCATTAAGACGTAAGTATGAAAAACAAGATGTCAAACATAAAATGCAGAGCAATATTTTCATGACGTTGGAATTAGGGAGGATTTCTTAAGTAAGCGAAAAGAAAGCAGCAACCCTAATGGAAAAGATCGAAACTTCCTCCTGTGTTCACATTCACTGCTTCTCCTTAGTGAAAGACATTACGTAAAGGTTAAGATACAATTCACAACTTTGGAGAAGACGTGGGCAATGTACAAAATCTACAAAGAATGGTTATTTAAAAAAAATCATGACGCCCAGAAAGCTTCCTTTGTCTGCTTAGCCCAAGGCCCAGCTCTCATTTCTTGGGTGACTAAATCTGCTTTTACGCATCGACTGATTTTGCTCCCTTTTTATGAAATGCGTCCCGCCTACGTTTCCATTTGGAAATTGTACCTAATCCTTAAGGCTCAGATTAACCAGGGCTTTTGCAGTTTCACGTACGTAACTTTGAAGACTTCGTTCTCCGGCTTTTCAGAGGAGCTTGTTTAATTTTTTTCTTGTGAAATATACCAATCGGCTTTTAAAAACAAACTCACCCTTGTATCAAAGACTGAACATATAATTTGAAGCACAATATCTGATAACATTACATCTTGTAGTGGTTAAATAGTGTCCTCCAAAATTTCATGTCTGCTCTGAACGGACTTTGACCTTATTTGCAAGTAGGCTCTTTGCAGATGGAGTTAGTTTAGGATCAAGAAGAGATCATGCCAGAGGCAGGTGAGCCCCAAATCCAGAGACTGGTGCCCTTGTAAGAAGAGAAGAGGACCCACAGAGTCATTGAGAAGGGGGCTTGAACCCCACTGTGCCTGAGAGGGACCCTATGTTGGAAAGTGGCAGTCTGGTGCGATCTGATCTCATTTCTTTGGAACATCTAACTGCTAGGTAAACTCTGGAAAGGTTAGTCACTTAAGCTCCGATCATTATTGTAATAGCGCCGCATTACCTTGTCAGTGCTTTATGATGTCAGCGCGTGCATCAAACGGAGACGCTGTGGAACAGAGAACATTTGTGCAGCGATGAGGTACACTGTAAAATGTCACTCCGCACTCCCGTGGGTCGTCATGGTAAAACTTCACCATTGGTAGACATTTTTTCTTATCTTTTTTTACATTTCCAAGAAATATGAAGAATAACTTTTAATGTAACCTCTAAGCAGTTTGTTCTGCAGAGCTATGTCACGTTCACACACTACCTCCTCTGAAAAGCACTCTGACTCCTCTAGGCAACGTTAGTTTCTCCCTGATATATCCTTGCTGAGGCACGAAGCATACCGTGCAGACCACTGGAGTCCACACTTCTGCCACTCCGGCAGCCTGGAATCCCTGCGGGATAGTGTCACACGCTCATTTGTCTCAGGACCATTGTACATCTGTTACCACCCTGACCCTATCGCATTGGAAGTACTTGTTGGCTAATTTGCCTCCCTAATAATGAATGAGCAACGTGAGGAAAGTAATTTTGTTTGTTTCATTTTTGTGTCTCTAGCACTCAGCCTAGTAGCTGGTACACACACAGTCAGCGCTCAATACATCGCATTCAATGAAAGTTCTAGCAGAGCTGAGAGGTAATATCAATCTTTGCCAATAGGTGTCACTGCGATAGCAAACGCTACCATCACTGAGCCCCTACGTGGCTGGGTACCCAAATCATCATGTTTAGTCCTCCCAACAACCCATCCTCCAGGTGAAGAAAGGGAAGCTCAGAGAAGCCACGCTGCCTGCTCAGGACCGCTCCGGACCGTGTCGTCACTCTACAGCACTAGCCCAATGGAAAGGAGAGATTTTGTAATTTCAGGGAAATCCTCAGGTCTTCCCTTTGCAGACCCGAGACGACACCCCCACAGCAAAATGCAGAGTGATGTGCTTGACACACAAATGTGAGGACCTCGGTATCAGGAGTGCTGGGTGCTTAGTCAGAGTGGGGCGGCCCCTGGGCCTGGGACTCGCTCACAGATGGAAGCCAGTGTTTCGGCGCAGTCCTTGCCGCGCTGTGAGCTGACGGAAGGACCCTCATCCTACCAGAGCCACGCAGGGAGGATTCACAGGGGAGAACTCAGCGGAGGTGAGTGAACGGGCTGGCACAGCTCGCGGTCCCAGTCACATCCCGTCTCTCCCAGGAGGCTGCAGCGCAGACCTGCAGGACAGCCGCAGATGGGGCGAGGACAATGCCCTAGCTGGCAGTGCCCGGGGGCTGGACAGGGGAGCAGCCCGCAGCCCGGACACCCACCGGGCCAGGAAGTGGCTGAGGGACTCCCCAGGGCGGAAGGAATCAGCTCTTTCAAAATCAGGCAACGTGACCCAAAGTTAATTCTCAAACACTTAATTTGTGGAAATTTGATGCATCAAACGACCAACTTATTAAATTTATTATATTTATCAATTGTAGTTTTGCAATGTAAAAGCCTCAGTAGGACTGTTCTGTTCATTTGGCAGAAATGTTCATTTTTAGTTACTGATGACATAATAAGATTTTCTAATTATGAACTAATCTAAAATTGTTCTGCCCCTCCACTGGAGAAACTAGGAAGCAAATTCTACAATTCTGAAAGGTTAGCCAGGGAGAAATCACTATACAATATTTTTCACCTAACATACTATTTTTCTGTAACTTAAACTTTCGTATTTCGAATGTAAAGTTCCTTGTTACTTCTGATTTCTTTCTGATGATGTTGAACGCATTTTTCTACTTTTAAAAGCTTTCCAGCATTTTAAGTATTCTTTTGCTAATCCCTCGAGTCAGCCTTGTATATATTTCTAGCAATTAAATTTTTAAAGATGAACTAAATGAAAAATGCTAAGGAAATCAGAATTAACCAAAAACATGTTGCTAAAATGTTGAAACTTTCATTTTTAATAAGGAACAATTAGATTTTGTTGACTTGTTCGCAGTTTGCAGAGAAATCAGACATAAAATGTTAAAGCCCTTCAAGCCACGGGAAAGGGAGCGAGAGTTCTCAAAGAAAACACTGCAGCGGGCTGTACGCTCGTACCTCAAATTCCACATCTGTTACCTTTAAACACGAAATTGTGGAAGGATTAACCATCCTCAAAACGCTAAAAGGTCTGTAAAAACAACACCAAGAAGACATTACTGGGGCTTTTCAAACTGACTCTTAATACAACAGTAGTAAGTGAAAAATGATGTGCACGTAAAATGATGAAATCTGGGCTTTGATAATGAAATAGTTAATGTTAAGAAAATTATATTTCACTGTTGGTACTAAACAGGGAACATTCTCAAAGCTGTTGAACAGTCACTGCCGAAGTGGTCCAGCGCGCTCGTGGTACGTGGCGGCTACAGCCAGCACAGTAGGTTATTCGGGCAACTGCCTTCTTCAAATTGGCGGGTCAGGGAATGACTTTCAGTGCGATGGCTTTTCTTTCACGGCAACAGAAACGGACGTTTGCCGCCGTGGGGACAGAGAATGGAAACCAGGGCCCTGTGGCCTTAAACAGCCCCCCAACCCGTGCGGTAGGAAAACGGCATCACCTGCTCTGCGAGGGGACAGGTTGGACTGTACGGGACCCATCAGTTGGGAAGGTCCAGAGGACAGTGCGGAGTGTGGGGCAGGCAGCTGGTGACACACGATGACACAGCCTAGTGGGACTGAGGGCCCTGCTGAGATCTGGGGACACCAAGCCCCAGCGATGACCATGCTCACGAGCCCCCTCCACCTGCTCCCAGCGTCTGCCCAGTCGTCACCCCGAGCACCCCGAGTCTCTGTTCCATTCTCTGGTTTCCATTCCCACCATCTGCAGCCCAGCCAGGCCCCTGGGACGACAGGTTATGCAGAAAATGGCACATCACGGCCAACTGGGACTTACCTACTGAGGTGACCTGGGCTGGGCACCTGTGAGGCGCACACGCCCCTCCTGCGCCAGGCTAAGCCAGCGCCGCGAGCGACGCCCCAGAGCCTCTCCTGGGACTCTGCTCCCATCTCGCCATTCACAAACCGGAGGAGGAGCCCAGAGGAGAGCAAAGGGCTGGATTCAGCCGCCGTGCCACGACTCCACGCCCTGGGCTCCCCCTGCAGCCCGGTAATGATGGCAGAGGTGCATTCCCAAGAGGAAGAGGGACACAGGTGCACACGGCAGTCAAAACAGGAAGTCATCCAAGGATGGCGCCGCGCTGCACGTGGCGGAGGTGGGCTGCTACGTTTTTGGTGCCTGGAGACCACTGGCTGTTGGCCCTGGCTGGTTCTCTTCCAGGGGGAGGGAGGCGAGGCCTGGCGCTCCTCCCAAAGGCTGGCTGCCACTGCTGCTGTGCCCGACGGCCCCGGGGTGTCCTCTCCCAGGTGGGGCGGTGATGCATCGCCAGACTGAAGGTACACACCACGCGTGTCAGGGTGTCTCTGCCTCCTCCACCGACTGTGTCGGGACAACCGGTTCATTAAAGGGACGCACAGGGAAAGTTGCCTAATCAACCCTCAGTTGGATGGGAGCAGACGCAGTAATCAAGGCAAGTGCAAAGGCAGTGTCTGCCACGGCCTCGGTAACTGGGGAGGCGAATGTGTCTCCAAAGACAGCATTGGGAAAAGTCGCCCTACATCCTTCTTTGGCTTTGGTCACTGCTCGTTCTCAGAACCCGGACTCCACGGCGCTCTGGACGGGCAGGCTCCGTAGTTCCCTTCTCCAGCATCACCACCGCAGAGCAGGACGCGTCTGTGAAAACACGTGGAGACAATCACAGGAAAGCGTCTCCGAGACTCATCTGCCGAACGATGGATGAGGAGATGCCTTTGGGCGCATCTAGAAAGGACGCATGTGAGCTGTGACTCACGCCACAATTGCCCCACCGCCCCCAAACACAGTCTTCGGCTGCTGATACTTTGGGAGCTGAGCTGGTCCCCCCTGTCATTTTCATCGGACTGGGCACGCTTTGAAATGGAACCAACACTGTCCGCGCAGCTTGGGGGCCGCTGTCTGTTTTTTCCCACTCGAATGCCAGCCTCACCAAAGAGAGTTCAAATTTTAGAGCAAAAATCCCATGGAAAATGGTTCTTGGGAGGACACGCAAATGTGCCAGTGACCTATGTACGAGCCTGTAAGCCCATCGCATTGTTTTTGCCACTGGAAACGTGGCGGGAAATGGAAAAATAAAACTGCATTTTGTATGATGGGCTCTGAGAAGCACTGAAATTGTTCCAGGGCTGTTTCTAAAAGATTATAGAATTGGTATTTTCCTTTGTCTTTGCGGCTTTGCCAAATGACACATTTAAACTAGATGTGCTTATTCGTGGACTAATTAACGTGTGAAATTATTGTATTTAACGTTTTATTTTGGGGTTTTCAAACGCATGATCCTTTCACAACATGCAGTGTCTTTTAAAAAGCGGAAGCTGTGGCCTTCGGTAGCCAAGTGAACAACCCGCATGCATAACACGCCACCGCCCCTCCCCTTGCGGCTGGACAGACAGGGTGTCTTTGCCGGGGTTCGTTCGGGACTAATAAAGTGGATCCGTGGAAGGGAATTGGGAGAGGGTGGGTGCTGGTTCTGGAGGTCCGCGCTGGGCCAGGCCCGCTGGAAACGTGGGCTTCGTGTCTTTGGCAGCGCTGGGCTTGGTTCTCCTCGGCCGGCTGTGCCGCGACCTTCCACCTGCGAGCGTGCCTGGAAACGGTGCCCCAAACACGGTAACATTGGGTGTGGTCCCGGACTGCATTTCTCTCTGGGAGTGTGCGTGTGTTTGCTGTATGTCGAAAGGAGGACTTGGAAGACCCCCAGGCACCACGGGGCTGGCAGAAAGTCCAGGCAGTGGAGACTGTGTGGCACGGAGGAAACCAAGCTGTAGAGGACTAACGGGGAGGTTGCAGGCACAGAGAGAGCGGGAATGAGCAGAGAGTTATCACACGACTCAGGACACCCTCAGACCCGAGCAATAGAAATCCACTTCATACTGGCTCAGAAAAAGCCAGGTGGGCGGTGGTGGACCACGGTGTTTATCGGGAGGTGCGGGGGGAGGTCTATGGAAACAGAGAGGAAGCATCGGGATTCCCCTGCTCCTCCTGTCTCTGCCTTGTCTGGGTTTGTCCTCACTCCCAATCAGCTGTCTCCGGGTGGCTGGGAAAATGGCCAACAGGCTTGTGCTGATCATCCTCGGAATCCCAGTCCACCTGCAGTGAGGAAGACTAGCCCGTGGTCTCCGGCCGTCTCCTGGACCGGCTCGTGGGTCGTGTCGCTGTGGGCCGCGGTGCCGGACAGGTCCACTTGTGGCCCTGTGTCCACGCGGTGTGCTGGGGAGGAGAGCAGGGCGCTTACTTGGCAGCCCCACGGAAATTGCTGGAAGTTAGGGAGGGAATCCTCTGAGGAAAAAAGGTTCTGTGAGCGGCACACAGGAAGGGGAGACCGGCCGGCAGACAGGGGCAATAGTTGTTACAGCCATCCCCTTTGCCTCTTCCGTCCTCAACCCGTCACCTGGCAGCTAAGGTCGGTGGTCATCCCGAGTACGACGGCAGGGCTATGTTTTGCCTTAGGGCTAAAGCAAGACAGGACTAGGCTCTGGGCCGACGTCGGAGAGTAAGGAATTGCAGAGGCAGATGCAGACGTCACCGTGTCCGCGTCACTGAAGAGGGAGCAAGCCTAGAACGTGATATTTCCAAGGGGACTGAGCCTTAGAACCTAATAAGCCTTTGAACTAGAGCCGTCAGAATTTTACAGAGATACATGATGGAAGAAAGCTGTTGCCAAGAGGTCGGTGGGCTGTCGTGGTGAGGTTTCATGGCGGGGTATTCCTGGTGGCAGGGTCTGGCCCTGCCTGCCTCGATGTCTTTCTTAGACTCTTAGACGATGGCCGGCAGGAACTCTGCAGGGACTGTACCTCCGACTGGTTGCAGTTCCGCTCCAGTCTGAGCAGGGGGCTGCCAGGAAGCAGGATGAACCCCACTCAGGCCTGTGGGGTCCCCAGAAGAAGGCATCAGCCTGGTAAATTCCTGGCATTGGAAGGTCATGCCAGGAACACCGGGACCTGGGCTGGGTCACACCCTATCTGTGGGTGCCAGGCCAGGTCCTCCTTGGCCCCACGATTGAGTGGGACTGAGCCTCCACCCCAGAGACCAACAGGAAGAGAGGACGAGGTGTCAGGAGGCCTCTGAGACAGTAGCATCGAGGTAGGAACAGGGACCAAGGCCGAGGGACTAAGAATCAAAGGGTCTCACTTGTCTGGGGCAGTGTCTGAGCTTTTCTGTATCCAGCGCTGTGCAGAAGCTGCAAGGCTGCGTCCCTCCTGCCTTGTCACTGCAGCACCTGCTTAAGGTCACCTCGAGCAGGCAGGGGCTGGGATTCCGTGTCTCAGGGGCTGGACTGGACCTGCAGGACTGCCCTCCCAGACCCGGCCGGAACGGCCCTTCCCAAGCTGCGTTCAGCGGCTTCTGCCGCCGGTGTAGTAGGTTCAGCTGTTTAAAGCCGCGTGACTGCCGCGGGCACGCCTCCTAGTCCTCAGTTTCCTCCGGGAAGCTCTGTGCTTCTGGAATCTGACTTCTCTGCCTCCTTCCCACGTTGTTTTCAGTCAACCACCTTTTCTTGGCCTTAACGAACCTGGAGGTATTAACGCCGGAGGGGCCGAGTACACAGATGAAAAAAGCTGTTGTTTCTGAAACTAAATTTTACTTTTTTTTCCTGCCCCTTCTAGGAAAGGTTAGGGCAGCCAGGAATATGTAGGTCATGTTTCCAACTATAGAACACCAGTGATGCTATTTTCCTCCTGCGTTCATAAAAATAGACAGGGACAGCGAAGCTGAGCCGTCGGCAGGAAGCCGGCAGTCCCCACATGGCTGCTGCCGCCACCAGTTGCTAGGCCAGCCGGGGCCAGCTCACGTGACGGACGGAGCCGGCCTGGCGGGGGACGGGGGACGCGTGTGCAGTCACTAGGTGGCACTGTCAACAGGGAGGTTAAAGTGCTTCTTGCCAGCAGACCTGAGAGAAGTAAGACACCCAAGCAGTCAGCGTAACATGTGGTGAAAATAAGAATTGTGGTCTTAGCCCATAAAATAGAGCAATGGCAGTGTCTTTTTTTTTTGGAGACAAAGTCTCTCTCTGCCGCCCGGGCTAGAGTGCCGTGGCGTCAGCCTAGCTCACAGCAAACTCAAACTCCTGGGCTCAAGCGATCCTCCTGCCTCAGCCTCCCGAGTAGCTGGGACTACAGGCATGCGCCACCATGCCCAGATAATTTTTTCTATTTTTACTTGCCCAACCAATTTCTTTCTTTCTTTCTCTTTCTTTCTTTCTTTCTTTCTTTCTTTCTTTCTTCTTTCTTTCTTTCTTTCTTTCTTTCTTTCTTTCTTTCTTTCTTTCTTTCTTTCTTTCTTTCTTTTTCCTTCTTTCCTTCCTTCTTTCTTTCTTTTCTCTTCTTTCTTTCTTTCTCTCTTTCTCTTTTTCTTTCCCCCCCAAACTCACTCTCTCCTTCCCTATCTTTCTGTTTCCCTCTCATTCTTTTCCTGAAAATATTCCAATGAGTTGCATAAACCACCTTCTAAAAAACAGGAAGATATTAAATTGGACCATGAGAGGTACAAAGCACAAAGCAATTCTCCAATATATCTGAAGGAAGGAAGAAATAAACAGAGTCAAATTCTTGTTTACATGTTGGCCAGCAACTCATTTTCCCCCCTCTGTGATGTTCTTTTTCGCCATCGTGGAGGTCCTTTTACTGTTGATATTTAGTTATTTCATCAGTTACAGTCATTGATAGCTCTGCTTGGGACTATCACATAACATCAACATGTGGTTCTTGTGGAACTATTAAAACCTTACTGATAAAATATCAAAAGGAATACACAGAAAGATGTTGGCGTTTTCAATTGGCCCCCCCACCTCTGCCCATTTCTTCAGATAATAGTTTAGCTTTCTTTTCTGAAATTCAGGGATGAAAGTTTTGGTGACAGATTGAAGGAGGGACTTAAGTGAAGTTGATTAAATATCTTAATTTATAAACAACCTATCTTCTTTTCTGCTGCTAATCACTGATTAACCTGAAACCATTCAGTTAAAAATTCTTATAAATGTAATTTTATTTTTCATAATTTAAACTAACCCATTTAATTAGAATTTTACTCTATTTTTTTAATACACAGTAAAAAAAGATGGTGTTTGGTATGGTTAGGTAAAATTCCAAATTTTTAGATTCAAAATGCTCAGCCAGAAAACAGACTGAATTGAATTTATCACATGCCTTTTTCTTGAGTCCCTGGTTGGACACAGAGTACTAAGACAGACCAACAGAAGCATAAACATTAAATATTAAATATTAAATAAATATGTACCTTGGCTCTTTAGCAAATGACATTTTAAGTTAGACAGTTTCATAAACAAAGTTGAAAAATAAATAGAAAATGTGAATTTACCCAGGGAAATAATTTTAGAATGCATTGGGTATTGGTGGTGGAAAGACTATTAACAGACAATAAAATGACTGAAAGTTGAAGGGAGAGAAAATAAGAAGAAATGAACACAGGACATCCTTAGATTATCAAGCTGTAGTCTGCATGTGTGTGCAGACACAAAGTTGTGCACGTGTATAAGTCACACATTTTATTAATTTGAGGTTTCCGATATTTACAGCACATTAGACTAACCTGGGTTCTATTAGGATCTGCCCTCCTGGCACTCTGGTTACCTAATACTCAAATACTATACTCCTCGTCTTGTGCAGTGGTGCCAATTACCACGCACACCTGCCAGTTTAGCTGAGCTAGGCTTGTACCCCATCTTCACAGAATCATGGCACATCCCTCCGACTGAGTCCGTTACCTTAGTTTCTGAAGTCCTCTTTGCGTAGCACAGAGTGGGGCTGACATCTTGCTTTTGATCGTGAGCTTGACTATCCTTTTTCCTTTTGCGGATCTCTGGGTTCTTACCCGCCTGCCTTGCTCTGCTGCGCCTTTTCTTGCTGCTTGCCACCACTTCTCTCGTGCCTGCCTGACACCTGAGACGAAGCCTGGCTTTGGCTTTTGGTGCCTGGTGTGTCCATGCTCCTGGCTGCTTCCACTGTTGGGAAATTTCAATTCCACTGGACCACATGCTTCTGGGACAGGCCCTCCTTGGTCCTGTGGCTGTCTTCTATTCTCCACTCCTAGCCTGACTGCATCCTCTGGCCCTGAATCCTTCTGGGCTGGATGGCTCCCTGCGGTCTTCCCCTATCCAGGGCTCCTCCCCACTGCATCCTGGCCCTCAGTTATTGGCCTCCCACACGCCTACCCTCTCTCAGGCGCTTTTCCTTGTCTGTGACCGAGGGGCTAGAGCAGGTGCTCTTTGAAGTCCCTTCCGGATCTAATGTGTGATGATTCTGTCTACTTTAATCACAACCTAAAATAATAAGAGTGGGGGGAGGCTTTAATAAAACCTTTCATAGCTGCAAGAACTTGACCCTGTGCTGATAAGGAGGAAGCTGCCCTTGTAGGTCTCTGGTTCTCCTGGCTTTCTGGCCCTAACTTGTCTGCACAGGAAGGAGTAAATGAAGAGACAGTCACTTGTCCTGGGCTTAGAGTTCAGCTTTGAGTCCCCTGCACGTGATCGTTCCATGTGGACCTATGGGTCCCTTTTGCTGGTTGTTGTTTCCACATTAAGAGGGTTTTCTTTTTTTACTCGACTTAACCTATTTCCTTCTCAACTTAAAACACCTCCCCTGAGCTTTTGGACCTGCATTTGATACACTGTTCAGCGCTTGAACGTTCTAGCTTCCAGGTCTGACTGTGGCAGGTATACATCATCATTTGGGTATTTCTCCATCAATGCGGATCTTCGAAATGTTCCCATAGAGGTAGTTTGAGTAGGTCAGTAGCTGATATGAGACTATAAGATTTGGAATAATTAGAAAGTTAAAATTATTTAAAAAATAAGGGAATATTGGTCAGAGACTAATGTGAGTGTGATAGCTCTTTTATTAAAAGAATTGAAGTTAGGTATTTATGACAACAGAAGACAACCTAGTTTGCTCCTTAGTAATACAAAAAAGCAACCATGGAGAAGGCACGTTAGTTGATAAAAATGCTACTCAGTGGTATTTATTCTTGCATTGCCTTTATTTAATGACTTGCAAAAAGCTTATTTAGAAAGATGTTCCAATAACAATTTGAAGGTTGGGACTAGGATTGTAGTTTCCTAAATAAGAGAACCATGAAAATTCTGAAATAGTTCCTTTAACAATACCGTATGAAAA
>CAUYRT010042267.1:0-10998 GCA_963574885.1 Lepilemur ruficaudatus
AGGTTTCCTGCCTTAGGTTTAGGTCTGTTAACCATCTTGAGTGTATTTTTGTAAGAGGTGAGAGGTAGGGATCCAGTTTCATTTTTCTACATGTAGCTATCCAGTTTTCCCAGCACCATTTATTGAAAAGAGATTCTTTTCCCCAATGTGTATTTTTGTCTGGTTTATCAAAGATTAGGTTAGCATATGCAGATGGTTTCATCTCTGGATTCTCAGTCTTGTTCCAAAGATCAATAGTTCTGTTCTTGTGCCAATAAAAAGCTGATTTGATTATTATTGCTTTGTAATACAACTTGAAGTCTGGAAGACTGATGCCTCCCAGTTTGTCCTTTTTGCTTAAGATTGCTTTGGCTATATGGGGTCTTTTCTGGTTCCATACAAAGTGAAGAATTATTTTTTCTAGGTCTGTAAAGAATGAAGATGGTACTTTGATGGGGATTGCATTTATTCTTCTACAGGGCTATTTAATAGATGTTTTATAGATATAATGCCTGTAGATGATTGTGTGTACACACACACACACACACACACACACAATCTTGGCGTGTTTCAGAACTCACTGACAGCACTACCTTCTCTCCCTGAGACACTACCCAGCCACCTGGTCTCTGCAGCATTGTGGGCCAGGAACCACTGTCTTGATCTACTTTAAGACACTTGACCATGCTTATTGGACTATGACAAAGGAAAATTAATGAGCACACAGTTAATCTCTGCAGATTGACTAAGGGCTTTGTCACTTCCTGCTTATAGCTTGCAGTCCTCAGTTCCCTTCAAGTTAATAGCTTGTGACTTTTTGGCCTGCCCTTTCTGTGAGCTAGGCTGACTGCTCACCTGGGTTCTCCCTGGGAGCAGCATGTGTATTGTTTCTCTCGCAATTGGCTTTTGGAGCTAGAATTAAGAGAAGTGGTTTTACTGACACGTTTTTGTGGTTTGTCTAACACCCTCTTCTGACAGAAGCACATTGCCTCTGGTTTTCTTCTTTGGGCGTTGGCTATATTTTTAATTTTCTTTTTGTATAGTCCTTTTGATTTAAAAATTTCTATGTGCTCAAAGGATGTGGAGATTCCATTTTCGAGCTTTGACAAAGAGTGGCTATAATATTTGATATTCAAAGCAGCAGCAGCAAAGCTCTTATTGTGATCTGATACTATTCTCTGTGCCCCCAGTGTCTGTTGCCTTTGGAAGACAGCATGGTAGAGTAAATAGAGCTCTGCCCTGGCAGCAGTCAGAAAAACTGATGTCAAGTCCAGGATCTGCTGGTCCCAGGATCTGCCCTGGAATCATAGGGCAAGTCACATCACTGCTCTGGTCCTCACTTTCTGTTATTTGAATACATTGAGGCTAGGGGCCACAGCAGCAGAGGTGAGCTAAGGCCACAAATGAAGCAGATGGGTACAGGCAACTGCAGAGAAAAACCTTAGGGACTGGTAAGAGCACATGATGTCCCTAGGCTCCTCCTGGGGAAACCAAGGGTTTTAAGGAGCTGGTTTCTAGCCAATCCCCCTTGCTTTCCTCCCACGGGTTGGTGGAAGTGCTGGAAACATGTGTTCTCTGTGAAACACAGAGGTTTGAGCCAGATGATTATTAAAGCCTTTTAGCTCCAAAATTTGGGGATTACCAAATCCCTAGACTGGGGTAAAGCAGGTGCAGGAATATTGCTGAAGTTGCTGCTGTTATGCTTGGAGGCCCTAGGCAGGAGGAACAAAAATCGAGTCATTTAATCCCACAGTATTTGTTTCCTCATTTCTGAAATGGGGATAATCATACCTCCTTGGCTTAGTGCTCAGGGCAGCTATGAGGAGCAAATGCGAGAGTTGCTGTGAACATAGTCCCGGTAGCACTCCCAAGCAGAAATATATGCCATGTCAACCCATTTGGGAAAAATCTGCTCCTTTCCTGATCTTCCCACTCTGGGTAATGGAATCTTAACTGCATTTGCCAGGTGGTGTCCACTTAGTCCAGTTAACAGTACTTAAACACAGCAAAAAAATGTAGCTGAAAAATGACTCAGTGTTGGTGAGGATTATATCGAATTTAGTGTAATTTAAGCTGAAGCATAATTATCTATAACAAACTATGATTCTGTAATGTCAGGTTCTAATGTTAATTTCATCTTCACTAAGGAATTGAGGAAGACCCTTAGCTTTTTTGATTAAGAAACTATTGCTCTTATTCTGGATTTCCATCCTTTTCTCTTTGTCTAAGTCCTATAAATCCTTTTCTGTGTATCTCCTGCTGTTTTTGTCCATGCCAGGATGTACTGGGATGGGTATTTTTTTTTTTGTATCAAGACATTCATTAATCCATACAGGAAATTCACAATCATTCAGTAAACATTTATTGTGTTGGCTATGTGCCATGCACTCTATGCTGGAGAGTGGGAACAGAGATTGTTTTTAAGTGTATATCCTTTAGGAACTTACAGTTTAGCAGAGGAGCTAGACAATTACTGTAGTGAGGTAGGCACGTGCTCCGATTATTTCACAGAGGGCAATAGGAGAGCCCAACCTAGTTGTAGGTGTTGATGGGGCTGGTTCCAGGAAGGCTGCTGTCTGGGCTGGGGGGTCGAAGGAGTAGTTGGAGTTTCCCTGGAGAAGGGAGTTGGGAGGATATTCCAGGCAGAGGAAGCAGATTGTGCCAAGGCATTGGGGCACTGGAGAGTGTAGCATCTACAGGGAGTTGAAATAGTGTGGTTGACTCAGGAGTAGGGATTAAGGGCTGGATGGATGGGAGATGAGACTGGAGGGACAAGCAGGGAGGGCCTGGGACATCATGTTGGAGGAGAGTGGGAAACTAGTGAAGAGTTGTAAGTAGGGAATCCACATGATCACATAATTAGGTTTGTGTTTTTAAGAGTAAGAGGATTCAAGATGCTGAAGCACAATACATCAAGCAGAGTCATAAAATGTGGTAGAAACTCACAGTTGCCATCGAGGTGATGGCAAAATGATTGGTAATAAGGCAGTAGCAGTGAGCATGGAGATTCAAACTTGGTCCTGCTGACAAAGTAATTACCTGGTCAGGAAATGTGGTAGAAACTCACAGTTTTCACCCTAGACATGGCATAGCAGTTGGATACAAAGTAATGGGGATGGAGATTCAAACTTGTTTCTGCTGACTTGTTCCAAGTAGTAACTGAGGTCTCCTTGGCTAAGTGCTGGAGAGGTTGAGCCTATAAGGTCTGAGAAAAGGCCCTGGATTGGTCTCAAAGGAAGTCATTGGTGCCAGGGCTAAGGGTAGGGATAGCAAGAAGTGATGATGGCAGTGGTTTCATATGCAGAGTCTGGGAAGCTTCAGCAAGGTGCGGTACATTGAGGTCAAATCCATGACAGTTATTTTTTGCTGTTGTTTTGCTTGTATTAAGAGCACAAACTAGTGTTTGTATTTTATTTGGCCTATACAACATTCCAAACGTTTTGAGTCAACAATGAAAAATCAGAAGATTTTTACATTTTAAAAACTCAAAGTTTTGTTTTCTCTTGAAAATCCAGATGCTCTGGAAGTGTTGGGCCTGCATTAGTTCAAGTGAGTCAGCTGGAACTGAGTGGCTTCTGCCCCCTTTTGGTCCAGTGCTTGCTCTCCAATCCACCACAAAGCAACCTGCACACAATGTAGGCATATGTACTCGTGCTCAGCCCTCACACTCTTACTTTGCCTACTTGGCCAGGGTGGGCTTGGAGTTTGTAATCTCCGGGTTATTTCAGGCCTGGCTTTAAAGTGGACTTGAGGCAGCTGAATTGCCCAGATAGGATGGTCTTTGTTATCATAATGAGGAGACTAGGTCATCAGCTGAGAATAAAAAAAATGGAGGACAAATCAGGTTTCCAGAAAGAGTGGACTTTTAAATGTTGTCTTGATAACAAATATAGTAGAGTTTTAAAAACCAAAATCTTTAAGTATGGAACCTTGTCAAAGGTCTTTTATAAAATATTTCTTATTGCTCTGTATTGTGATTGCCTGTTTACATGAATGTCTTTCCCACTCATCTTGTGAATCTCTTTTGGCCAGGAGCTATGCCTTATTCTTGGCTGTGGGTCTGAAATAATAGAAGGCCCCTCAGGGTTTCTGGAGGACCAGAGGAGACAATGCATGACAAAATGCATAGTATAGAGCCTAGCACATAGTAGACACTCGAATTAATTTTCTCTTTCTGCATATGAAACGGCTTAAAGAGCACACTCAATAAAAGCTGGTTGCCTTTTTTCCCTCTTTCCCTTCTCTGATGTCTACATTCCTGGGAGAGTCACCTTTGATCATGATAGCAAGGCTTTTGCAATCATTTTCTTCCACTCAGCAGGGCACTTGTTTATATAGTCAAATCCACTGATAGTATAGCACATGCCTACTTTGTACACAGCCATGTACTAGACACTGCAGGGATACCAGAGGTAAGATCCACTTCCTGCCTCTTGCTCTTTGCCTGGTAGGGGGATTAGACACATATTAAAGGAGCTCTATATAGGAAAAGCAAGTTCCTCTATGTTCCACAAGATGGGACAGGCAAAATGCCCCTGCTGCCCAAAGGATTGTGGAGCCCCGTGAGGTTGGCGGAATCAGGAAAGGCTTCCTGGAGGAAGTGATACCAAGGACGGCATGGGAAAGGATAGAATTTCAGCATGTGAAGATGAAGAGGCTGCAGAGGCAGGTCTCTGCCTGCACAGAAAGTTTTCCTTCAAATTATGCCAAGTTGTCAAAGTCCTTTTGAAAATCTAAATAAAATACACACTACTTCTTCCCTTGCCAACAGGTCTATTTAGAGTTCTTAGAGAACTCTGTAGATAAATGATGCAAAAGCAAACTAAAACTTCAAAGTATGACACTTAAGTAGGTCATGCCACCAGACTTATTTGAAATATTGAACTGATATCATTTCTTTGCTTATAGCTGAACACTCATTTGGCAAATATTTATTGAGCATCTATTATATGCAAGCACTGGCACTGTTACAAGATACTGTGGTGAATAAAAATGAATACAGGTTGGGCATGGTGGCTCATGCTTGTAATCCCAGTACTTCAGGAGCCCGAGATGGGAGAATTGCTTGAAACTAGGAGTTCGAGACCTGTCTGGGCAACATAGAGAGACCTCATCTCTACTAAATATAAAAATTAGCTGGGCTTGGTTGTGTGTGTCTATAATCCTAGCTACTCAGGAGGCTAAGGCAGAAGGATCACTTGAAGTCCAGGAGTTTGAGATTACAGTGAGCTACGATCATGCCACTGCACTCTATCCTGGGTGAAAGAGCAAGACTCTGTCTCAAAAAAAAAAAAAATACAATAATAAGCCATGGCCTCAAAGAACCTGTAATATGTTGAGACAGATAGGAAAACCATCTAATATGGTAAGTAGTTTAGTAAGAATCTGATTAGAGTGCTATAAATGTGCAGAGAGTACGATTAACTATATCTGTAGAGAGATTGAGGGAAGATGCCACAAAGGAGGTGACATTTTTAGTGGGCCTTGAAGAATAAGTAAGATTTCTCAAGGCAGAGAAGGGGGAAGAGAATGAATTAACATTAATCAGAGCCAAGAGTTTTGCACTTAAACTTCAATGAAACCTGTGATCCAGGTGTTACTATTTTCATTTTGCAGATGAGGAAATTGAAGCTCAGAGACACTAAGTGACTCACCTAAGGTCACACAGCTAGTCAATGTCAGAGTTAGGCTTTGAAGTCAGGCCTCTTTGACTCCACCATATCAAGCTGCTTTCATGGGGAAGAAGAGGGGCCAGTGGGATGTGAAAAGGGATTCTAGGAAGAAATAAAACCTTGCTGGAGTTTGACAGGATTTGGGTCAGCAGAGCCTCACTACAGCTGTGACCATGACTGCCTATCTTTGGAGCACTTTAGGGATGATTAGCTCCTTTTTTTTTTTTTTTGGCCTGCCTTTGAAATAGGAGTTGTTCAGTGCCTGCTTACATTAACTGTAACATCCAGCAAGCATTTATTGACTGAATTGGCTGTAGCACAAGGGATTTGGGCTGTTTGACCATCTTCAAAATCATTTGTACAGTGATAGATTGGAACAATTCTTAGAAGGTTTACGTCAGCTCTTTAGTTAGCCAAAGTCACCAGATTGATGATGCTGTTTTCTGGTCCCTACAGAGAGACATGATCTGAAAGTAAAGGCTGAAAGAACTTATTTTTCAAGAAGTAGCTCTGTTGAAAGTACAAAATGTTATGTGTTTAACCACCACCTTAAATCCTTTCCTGGACAAATGATGGTTTAAATAAATAGATAGATAGTGTGAACTAAAAATAAAATCCTAAACCCTCTGCTAACTGAATGGACCCCTCTCAGCCAAGGGGACCCCAGACACACCTTAAAACTGAGTTCTCAGCCATGCCAGGATGGGAGAGATAAAGCACAATTACATGTAGATAATCTCCCTTCATAAATATTCATGACTCCTCCTATAGCTTATTGAATATTTGACCACCCCACTTAGTATAAATTCCTGTTTCCTTTTATCTCTTCTTTGAAGCACGTGTGCCTGGCTTCTGACTGGGGCTCTGCTTCCCAACCAACATGTTGGAATGGCCACCCAGTAGGTTGCTACCCTTTAGGAGAAATAAAGCTCTCCTTTTCCCAAAGTATAAACCTCATTAATTAATAATTGTTTTAGTTAGAAATGAGTATACAGATGGATAAGATGATAAAAAAAACACATATAGTCATGTGTTGCTTAAATTGGGATACATTCTGAGAAATGCATCTTTAGGTGATTTCCTTGTTGTGTGAACATTATAGAGTGTACTTATACAAACCTAGATGATGTAGCCTACTACACACCTAGGCTGTGACCTATTGCTCCTAGGCTACAAACCTGTACAGCATGTCACTGTACTGAATACTGTAGGAAATGTGACACAATGTTAAGTATTTGTGTATCAAAACAAATCTAAGCACAGAAAAGGTAATCTGTCATGCTATATGATGTTAAGATGGCAATGATGTCCCTAGGGGATAGAAATTTTTCATTGTAATATTAAGAAACCATTGTCGTATATGCAGTCTGTTGTTGACTGAAATATTGTTATGTGGCTCATGACCGCATCTACATCTATAAACCCGTATACGTTTATATTAGGTTATTAAGTATGAAATGTCCGATTTCCTTAAGTACTAAGTTTGACACAGTTGATATCTCTGACATTTCACTTTGACAATTCTTGCTTTATTTTTATTGTGTAGGTACATCCTCATTCTTTCAAATGCATGTTTTGGCTTGTGATTATCTTTCAAAAAAATTTTTAGAACAATTTTTGTGAAACCATGAATAAAATTCCTGTTATTTTTGAATATGAGTTCCATTATAGAATCAATGCAGCACAGACAGCTCAAAATATCAACGAAGTGTTTGGGAAGGATGTGACTAATGAACGTACAGTATGTCGATGGTTTGAGAAGTTCCATTCTGGTGATTTTAATGTTGAAAATGAGCCACGTGGGCCACCCCAAACGAAGGTGGATAATGATGAGCTGAAAGCTGTAGTGGAAGCGAATCCATCTCAACCTTCACGTGAATTAGCAGCAAGGTTTGACCTTACTATTCCAACAATATTGGACTATTTGAAACAAATGGGCAAGGTAAAGAAGCTGGATAGATGAGTTCCACATGAATTAAATGAGCATCAGAAGAGAAATTGTCTCAAAGCTTGCCTTTCTTTGCTGTCATGACATAAAGGTGACATTTCTACACATCACTGTTGTGTGTGATGAAAAATGGATTCTTTTTGACAATTGCGAGCATTTGGCACAATGGTTGGGTAAAGATGAAGTGAGGAAACAAAGTCCAAAACTGAATATCCATCAAAAAAAAGCTAATAGTGTCTGTTTGATGGTCCAGCATTGGTATCATCCACTACAACTTCATGAAACCTGGTCAGTCAATTACAGTGGATGTCTACTGCAATCAATTGGATGAAATGATGAGGATGCTTGTGATTAAGCAGCCGAGATTGGTCAATAGAGACAGGCTAATCCTTTTGCAAGACAACGCTCAACCACATGTCGCACAAACAACACTGCTCAAACTGTAGAGGCTGGACTTGGAAACTCTCTGTTATCCACTGTATTCACCAGCCCTTGCACCAACTGACTACCACTTCTTTCAGGCTTTGGACCACTTCTTGCAAGGAAAAATGTTCAATTCTCAACAAGCTGTGGAAAACGCCTTTCTCGATTTCATCACCACTCGCTCTCCAGGCTTCTTCGCTGCTGGCATAAACAAGCTACCATTAAGATGGCAAAACTGTGTCGATAGTTTAGGCACATACTTTGATTAAGTGTACTGCTTCTTATTTGTGGTATAACCAACCAAACTTTTGATTTGAAATTGGACGTTTCTGATTTAATGACCTATATATATGAACACATGAGTAGTTCACTAATTAGAATTTGTACAGTGGTTTAACTGATAAAAATGACCCCACAGGAAAGTCTACTATTGTAGCTCCGTAGCCCTCTTAACAAACAAAAACTTGCCCCTTTTCACCTTTAAGCAAAGGAAATATGTTTGGCTAAATACTAATGAGGTTCTTAGTGAAAAGAAAAATGATGTAACCCTGCTAGTTTCGCTGATGGGAACACACCAAATATTAGGAGACAGAAACCTCAGTGCCACAGGTAATAGTATCATCAACTCACACAACTGAAGAACTTTCCTAAATGCTTCTGGTTTAATGCTTTGAAGTGGTGCGTTTGTGTACATGTATTGCGCCCCCAAATTGGCAAGCCTTCTCAGTCCCTTCTCTAAAATAATTGTTAACTATATCACTTCCTTTCTGTTTGATTAGCTGTAATCCTAGCCCAGATCATCACCATAGTACACCTACCCTACTGAAGTAGCTTTCAAGTCATTCTTTCTCTTTCTAGCTGTGTTCAAATCCATCCATGCACAGCTATTCAAAAGTAAACACTACTTTCTTTTTCCCAACTCTTTTGTTCTTTAAAAGATAAATTTATTATTTTTTCTGATTAGATAACTAACACATTTGTTGTTGAAAATGCAAAAACAAAATAAAGGAAAATATAACGAATAAAGTAAAAAAATCACTTGAAACCTCATCACCCTGAAAGAACTACTATTATGTTAGTTACCATCCCTTCATTCACCTGTTGTATATATTTACACACACAGGCAATTTTACAATTTTTGGTTGTTTGCTTGTTACCCTCCATTACACAACCAGTGTTAATAGTTGAGTGTGCATATCTTTCATCTCTTTCTTCAGGTTCACATAACTATGTTAAAAATAAATAGACATAAAGCTGGGTGTGGTGGTGTACACCTGTACTCCCATTACTTGGGTGGCTGAAATGGGAGGATCACTTGAGCCCAGGAGTTGGACTTCAGCCTGGGCAATATAGTGAGACCCCTCATCTCTAAAAAATAATTTAAAAATAGGTTTGAACACATAAAGAAGATAAAAACAATCGTTGACTAAAAAGTATTAGATTATGTACTTGATTTTGTTTCTTGCTTTTCTTACTGAAGTAAAATCCCTCAAGATTTACTGGTACAGATCTAATTAATCCCTTTTAATGTCTGCATAATATTCCATGGTATAGAATTTATTCACTTCTTTCCCACTTGATCTTAGCCAAAAGGCCAAGAAGTAATTATTCACTTCTTTCTATTATGGAAGGGCATTCTTTTGTTACTAGTTTTCTGGTACTTTAGAAACAATGCTGCTGTAAACATCTTTATATATGTATTTATGTAAATCTCTTTATATCGGTATTTTCGTTTATTTGGGATAGATTCACCGGAGTGAAATGGCTGAGACAAAGGGTATGTGTGGTTTTAATTTTTATAGATATTTTCAGATTGCTCCCCTAAAAGGCTGTAGTCACATTAACATAGGAGATTATACTCCCCCTAGCCCCTCCTGCCAAATAGTAGGTGTTAGTGCTTAAATGTTTGCCAATTAAATGAGTGAGAAATATCTCCTTATGTGTTTTCAATTTGCATTTTTCAAATTGCTATTGTTTAATGATCATTTGGATTTGCAGTTCATATTCTTTGTTCATTTTCCTACTGTGTTGTTTGTCTTAACAGTTTGAAGGAACTATGTGAGTATTACAGACATTAACCTCTTTTCTGGCATATGTATTTTAAGTTTTATTTCCCAACATATCATTTGTCTTTGAATTTGTTTATGGTGTTTTTCCATAGAAATGTTTTAAAAACTTATATAGCCAGTATGTTTAGGTTTTCTTTTATAGTTTCTGAGTGTTCCATCTGAGTTAAAAGATTTCCAAACACAATACGTTACACATGTATTTGCCTAAATGTTCTTGTAATTGTTCTTGTTTTATTTTTTAAACTTACATTTATACTATATCTCAAATTTACTTTTAAAAGTGGAGTATGGTAGAGTGTTGAACTTAATTTTATTCTAAATGGGTAGCCAATTGTGCCAGACTCTTTTTATTAAATAAATTGCTCCTTTCCTACTGAACTATCATCTTTGCCATGTATTAAGTCCCATATACACTGGTCTCCATGCTATACTTTGTTTTGTTCCACTGAACTATTTGTCTATGCCTATTCCAATATCATACTATTTTGGTTACAATGAATTCATAATATATTTTAAATCTGGTATGGTTCTTCTCTACAATTTTATTAGATATTCTTAGACATTTATTTTTCCATCTAAGCATGAAGATCATTTACTCTGTTATAAAACAGAGCAATACAAAAATGATGGGATTCTAATTGGAATTGCATAAAATTTATATATTCATTTTGGGAGAGTTGACACATTTATTATAGTTAAGCTTTCCATCCAAAAACATGGTATGTGTTTTTATTTATTCAATAAAACTAACTTTAACAGAGCTTACAGCCGGGCGCGGTGGCTCACGCCTGTAATCCTAGCACTCTGGGAGGCTGAGGCGGGTGGATCACTCAAGGTCAGGAGTTCGAAACCAGCCTGAGCAAGAGTGAGACCCCGTCTCTACTAAAAATAGAAAGAAATTAATTGC
>CAUYRT010042268.1:0-18174 GCA_963574885.1 Lepilemur ruficaudatus
TTTTTGCTTAAGATTGCTTTGGCTATACGAGGTCTTTTCTGGTTCCATACAAAGTGAAGAATTATTTTTTTCTAGATCTGTAAAGAATGAAGATGGTACTTTGATGGGGATTGCATTTATTCTGTAGATCACTTTAGGTAAAATGGACATTTTAATAATATGGATTTTACCAATCCATGAACAAGGTAGAATTTTCCATCTTTTTACATCTTCTACAATTCCTTTTTTTAGTGTTTCGTAATTCTCCTTGGATAAGTCTTTCGTATCTTTTGTTAATTTTATTCCTAGATATTTAATTTTTTAGGGGGGCTACAGTAAAGAGCATTGACTTTTTGATTTGAGTTTCAGCTTGACTGTTTTTGGCATATATGAATGCTTCTGATTTGTGCACATTGATTTTATAACCTGAGACCTTACCAAATTCATTTATCAAATCTAGGAGTCTCTTGGAAGAATCTACAGGGTTTTCCAGATATAAAATCATATCATCAGCAAAAAGCGAGAGCTTAGACCCTCTCAGACATCGGTCTAGGGAAACAATTCTTGAAGAAGACCCCCAAAGCAATCAATGCAGCAAAAAAATAAACAAATTGGATCTGATCAAATTAAAAAGCTTCTGCACAGCCAAAGAAACTCCCACTAGAGCAAATAGACAACCTACAGAATGGGACAAAATATTTGCTCTCTACACCTCCGACAAATGTCTGATAACAAGAATCTACCTAGAACTCAAAAGAAGTAACAAGAAAAAATCAAACAACCCCATTTATAAATGGGCAAAGGAGATGAACAGAAACTTTTCCAAAGAAAACAGAATAATGGCCAGCAAACACATTAAAAAATGTTCATCATCTCTAATCATCAGGGAAATGTAATTCAAAACCACAATGAGATACCACCTAACCCCAGTGAGATTAGCCTCTATCAAAAAATCCCAAAACAACAAATGCTGGCAGGGATGTGGAGAGAAAGGAACACTCTTACACTGTTGGTGGGACTGCAAATTAGTGCAACCTCTGTGGAAAAGAATTTGGAGATTCCTCAAAGAGCTAAAAATAGAATTACCAGTCGATCCAGCAATAGCATTATTAGGCATCTACCCAAAAAAGCATAAGACATTCTGTTCTAAAGACGTCTGCACCCGAATGTTTATGGCAGCACAAGTCACTATTGCTAGGTTGTGGAAACAACTCAAGTGCCCGTCAATTCATGAGTGGATTATTAAAATTTGGTATATGTTTACAGTGAAATATTACTCAATTTTAAGAAATGACAGTGAGCTAGCACCGCTTATATTATTCTGGATTAAGCTTGAGCTCATTATTAGAAGTGAGGTGACACAAGACCAGAAGAATGGGCCCCACATGTATTTGCCATCAAATTGGTATTGACTGATTAACACTATGGTGCTCAAATGGTGGTGGTGTTCACTAGGGATTCGGGGGGAGGGGGGTAGACCCGCATCTGAGAGATGTGGTGGGCACTGTGGATGGGAGGGGCATGCTTGAAATATATTTGGGGATGTGAATTAGGGGTCTCAATAGGGGGAAGGAAATGCTCTAAAACTGATTTATGTGAATAGCTGTATAATTTGGTAAATTTACTAATAACCATTTAATTGTACACTTGAAATGGAGTAAAGACATGATATGTAAATTACACTTCAATAAAGACAAAAAAAATAGCTCCCCCCAAAAAAAATGTCCCAATAGAAAAAAGCCCTGGACCAGATGGATTCAGTCGAATAATACCAGACCTATAATGAAGAACTGGCATTCATCCTACAGAAATTATTCTAGAAAATCTGGAGAGAGGGAGCATCCCTAACTCATTCACCTTGACACAGAAAGCCAGAAAAGGACAAAAGAAAAAAACTGAAAACTACAGATCAATATATCTTATGAACATAGATGCAAAAATCCTCAACAAAATATGAGCAAACTGAATTCAACAGCACATCAAAAAGATAACTAAAGAGTCAAGCTAAGAGTCAAGTCAAGAATTCAATGCCATGTATAATAGCTACAAAGGCATAAAATACTTAGAAATATACTTAACTAAAGGAGTTAAAGATCTCTACAAGAAAAGTGATAAAACACTGATGAAAGAAATTATAGATGACACAAACAAATGGAAAAACAGTCCATGCTCATGGATTGGTAGAATTAACATAATTAAAATATCCATAATGCCCAAAGTGATTTATAGATTCAATGCAAGTCCCATCAAAATACCAACACAGACCAAAAATGAAATAATTCTAAACTTTATTTGTAACCATACAAGAGCCTGGATAGTCAAAGCAATCTTAACCAAAAAACCCCCAAATCTGGATGCATCCATTACCTGGATTTAAATTATACTACAAGGCTACAGTAACCAAAACAGAATTGTACTGGTATAAGGGAGACACATAGACCAATGGAACAGAATAGAGAACACAGAAATAAAACCGTATAGTTATGACCAACTGATCTTCAACAAAACAGACAAAAATATGCACCAGGAAAAGAAAGCCATATTCAATAAGTGGTGCTGGGAAAACTGGATAACCACATGCAGAAGTGGCTGCAGGCACTTCTAGGCAAGCTTTTCTAGGCAGGACCCCTATTTCCTGCCATATATAAAAAGTAATTCAAGATAGATTAAAGAATTAAATGCAAGACATGAAACCATAAAAGTTCTAGAAGAAAATGTGGGGAAAACTCTTACAGACATAAGCCTAGGCAAAGAATTTATTACTAAGATCCCAAAGGCAAATACAGCAATGACAAAAAGAAATAAATGGAAATCAATTAAAGAGCTTCTGCACATCAAAGGAAATAACAGAGTAAACAGAATGGGAGAAAATATTCACAAACTATATGTCTGAAAAAAGACGAATATCCAGAATCTACAAAAAACTCAAATAAATGAGCAAGAAAAACAAACAACCCATCAAAAAAATGGACCAAAGACGTAAACAGAAGTTTTTCAAAAGAAGATAGACAAATGACCAACAAACATATGAAAAAATGCTCAACATCACTAATCATCAAGGAAATGCAAATTAAAACCACAATGGGACACCACCTTACCCCTCTCAGAATGGTCATTATTAAAATGTTAAAGAAAAAGTCACAGACCAGATGGTTCACACCCTAACTTTACCAGCCCTACAAAGAACTGGTGCCTATCCTGCAGAAATTATTCCACAACATCTAGAAGGAAGGACTCTTCCCAATACATTTTATGAATAAACATCACCCTGATACCAATGCCAGGAAAGGACTCAACAAATAAAGGAAACTATAGACCAATAGCCCTTATGAATATAGATGCAAAACTTCTCAATAAAATCCTAGCAAACCCAATTCAGCTGCACATCAAAAATATAATCCATCACAACCAAGTGGGTTTCATCCCAGAGATGCAGTGATGGTTCAACATATGCAAATCTATAAATGTGATTCATCACATAAATAGAAGTAAAAACAAAGACCATATGATCCTCTCAATAGATGCAGAAAAAGTATTCAACAAAATTCAGTACCCTTTTATGATAAAAATACTCAGTAAAATAGGCATACCAGACTTACCTCAAAATGAGAAAAGCCATATAGGACAAACCAACATACTGAACGGGGAAAAAATTGAAAACATTCCTGCTTGGAACTGGAACCAGACAAGGTTTCTCTTTATCACTGCTTCTATTCAACATAGTGCTGGAAGTCCTAGCCAGAGCAATCAGACAAGAGAAGGAAATCAAGGGCATCCAAATGGGGGGTGAAGAGGTCAAACTATTGCTCTTTGCTGAAAATAGGATCTTATATATTGAAAACCCCAAATATTCTGCCATGAGACTACTTGAATTGATAAATAAATTCAGCAAAGCTTCAGGTTACAAAATCAATGTACACAAATCAATAGCACTCATATATGCCAACAACAGTCAAACTGAGAACTAAATCACAGACTCAATGCCTTTCACAAGAGCAACAAAAAAATAAAATAAAATACCTAAAAATATATTTAAGGAGGTGAAATATCTCTACAGGGAGAACTATCACACACTGAGGAAGGAAATAGCAGAAGATATACACAGATGAAAAACCATACCATGCTCATGGATCAGCAGAATCAACATTGTTAAAATGTCTATACTACTGAAAATGATCTACAGATTCAATATAACCCTATTAAAATACAAACATCATTTTTGGCAGATCTAGAAAAAATAATTTGATGCTTCAAATGGAACCAGAGAAGACCCCATATAGCAAAAGCAATCTTAAGCAAAAAGACCAAATTGTGAGGCAGCAATTTCCCAGACTTCAAGCTATACCACAAGGCAACAGTAACTAAAATAGCCTGGTACTGACACGAGAACAGAGACACAGACCAATGGAACAGAATGGAGAAAACAGATATAAAACCATCCTCATATAACCATCTGATCTTTGACAAAGCAAACAAAAACATAACACTGGGGAAAAGAATTCCTACTTAGTAAATGGTGCTGGGAAAACTGGATAGCCACATGTAGAAAAATGAAACAGGATCCACACCTCTCAAAAAAATTGACTCACAATGGATAACAGACTTAAACCTAGGGTGTGAAACCATAAGAATTCCAGGAAAAAATGCTGGAAAAACTTATACACCTCAGTCTAGGCAACAAATTTATGAAGAAGACCCCAAAGGCAATCATAGCCACAACAAAAATAAAATAATGGGACCTGATCAAATTAAAAAGCTTCTGCACAGCCAAGGAAACTATCATGAGAGCAAATAGGCAACCTACAGAATGGGAGAAAATATTTATATACTACACATCCAATAAAGGACTGATAACTAGAATCTATATAAAACTCAGGAAAATCAGCAAGAAAAAATCAAACAACCCCATTAAAAGTAGACAGAGGATGTCAACAGAATCTTTTCAAAAGAAAACAGACTAATGGCCAAAAGACATATGAAAAAGTGCTCAACATCTCTAATCATCAGGAAAATGCAAATCAAAACCACAATGAGATATCACTTATCTCCAGCGAGAATGGCCTTTATCAAAAATTCCAAAACAATAAAAGTTGACGTGGATGCGGAGAGATAGGAGCACTCATACATTGCTAGTCGGACTGCAAACTAGTACAAACTCTGTGGAAAGTACTAGAACCTAAGTACTTAGAACCTCAAAGAGCTACAAGTAGAATGACCATTTGGTCCAGCAATTTCAGTATTGGATATTTACCCAAAGGAACAAAAGACATTCTATAAAAAAGACATCTGCTGCCAGATGTTCATAGCAGCACAATTCACAATTGCAAAGATGTGGAATCAACCTAGATGCACATCAATTTACGAGTGTATAAAGAAAATGTGACAGACACACACACACACACACACACACACACACACACACACACACACACCAGTCATAAGAAGGAATGTCTTTTGCAGCAACTTGGATGGAACTGTGGTCCATTATCCCCTAAGTGAAGGGGAATAAGGAATGGAAAAATAAACACATGTTCTCACTAGTGAGCTAAATGATGGGTCCACATGGGCACAAAGAGACATAAAGGACATTGAGAACTAAGAAGGGGAGAAGAAGAGAGGAATAATGGATAAAAACTTACCAAGTGTGTACAATAAACACTGTGCCCATCAGGAGATGGGCACACTGAAAGCCCTGACTTCAGCATTATACAGTATATTCAGCAGCAAAAATATTTGTACCCCTTTATTATCATGAAATAAAAAAAAAATAGAAAGAATAAATGAATCAGTTAGGTCAATATCTTAAAGCAACCTTAGATTATCGGCTCACATGTGTCAGCTATTTAAAGCTTAGGGAGACTCTCCTTGTATAATCCCATTAATACAGTGTTGTATCACAAAAGGGAAAAAAGTCCTAAATATGTGATATTGGAGGTTTGATTTTAATGGCCCCATTATGTAATCAAGGTCAAATTTAAGAGAAGAGAATACTTCTCTGAATTACATATTATCCAGAAGCCTGTGGGTCCCAGCACTTGCAAATAAAAAAACTAAAATAACTATCATATTATTTTTTGACTTGCAATTGTTTAAATAATATCTTTTCCTAATACTCATTTGTATTGGAGTTGTATTGAGTTGTGCTTATTTCTTTTTTATCACCAAGGGTCACCAGATACTGTCAGAATAAACTTTAAGATAGGTAAAAATATCAAGAAGGAAAGTCCCATTTTCAAACAGACCTGATGTAAATTGGTATTCTATTTATTATTCACTGCTCTTCTTTAAATGAGATCTGCAGAATAAAACCAAAGCATGTTTGAATGAAACAGGCAAATTGGACCTTATGCCTAAGAAATATATAAAAATTGAAGCATGAACTGATTGGCATTCTGTGAATGTTACACTTTCTAATGATTTCTCTGTGGCATAAAATTCTTTCATAGAATTAATATATGAGCCATGATTATATTTTTATATCTACCCATTTAATCACCAAGTGATATAAAGCACCTGTAATATGCCAAGCATTCTAAAAAATTCAGATGAATCAGTCTGGCACAACTGAAACTATAATTTTTATGCTAGACATATTTTTAAGGTCTTAAGAACATCTGATACTCTTAATATAACTAACTAGATATTTTTTTCAAAGTACTTAAATAGTTACACATATAAACTATCCTCTTTGTGTCCTTACACTTACCTTTTTTTTTCAGATGTTGTATTTCCATTAAATGTAAACTTAAGGTCATTTTATTCATGATGAACCACTTAATGCACAATTAGCAGCTAGGAGGACAGAATTCTGCAGGTGTCAAGTATAACACTGTGGTCATGAGGTAGGTCCCACCATCAATGCTCACACCACGTGTACCTTACGTGAATGAATACTGTACTTCCTCATTTGAGACAAGATTTATTCTCTATTATTAACATCCTACATTGGTACAACACGCTTGTTACAATTAATGGAACAATGATTGCTGAAGTCCACAGTTTATGCAGATTTCCTTAGTTTTTACTAAATGCCATCCAGGATACTACTTTACCCATAGTCATCATGTCTCCTTAGGCTCCTCTCAGCGATATCAGTTTCTCTAATTTCTCTTTTCTGATGACTTGGACAGTTTTGAGGAGCACTGGTCAGACATTTTGTGAGATGTTTCCCTACCAGAACTTGTCTAATGTTTTTCTCATGGGAAGACTGGGGCTGTGAGGTATTGGGAAGAGGACCCAAAGACAAAGTCCCTTTTGTCCCATCCTGCCAAGGGTGTACATTTTCAACATGATGTGTACATGTTGGTGTGGACCTTGGTCGAGTGACCAAGGTAGTGTTTGTCAGGTTTCTCCACAGGAAAGGGACTCTTTTCTCCCCATTCCTTGCTGTTCACTTTGAAAGAAGTCACTACGCACAGCCCACGTCTACAGTGATCAGAGACTCGTGTTCCCCCATCTGAGGGCAGAACGCAGAATGCCCATGTATGTTAGCTAAAATTCCCTGTGTGGGAGGTTTGTCTCTTCACTTTTACTGATTTATATCTGTCAGTGCTCTTGGATACTATTTTCTGCTTTGGTCTATAATCTAATACTACATTATTGATATTTTTGCTTAATTTTTTCTTGTTTTGGCCATTAGGAGCTTTTTTCCTTTGACGTGCCCCAATTGACATGTGTGTATGTGTGTGTGTGTATGTGTGTGCACATGTGTATGTACATGTGTGTGTTTGTATATTTTGAGCATTTCTTTACTTTCTGGCTCTATGAGATGCTCCAGGCCTATCTTGTCTATTTCCTTTCCCAAACCTAGAATTGTTTGGTTACTTTTATTGAAGAACGATATTAGTACTAGTTGTAGTCTTTATTGATGGGGTGACAAGAAGCTCAAACAATTGTAACATATGCACTTTAAAAGAAAGCCCCAAAATACATGAAGACAAAATTTATAGAACTGAAAGGAAAAATAGGCAATTCACAATAATAGTTGGTGACTTCAATACCTCATTTTCAATGAATGAAAATGAGGACAGAAGAACATGCAGACAGAAGATCAGTAAGAAAATTGAAGACTTACACAATTCTATAAAGCAACTAGACCTAACAGAAATCTATAGAACACCTTACTCAAGAACATCAGAATACACATTCTTCTCAAGTATACCTAAAACATTTACCATGATATACCATATGTTAGGTCATAAAACAAGTCCAGATAAAATTTAAAATGACTACATTGTGGGGAAGGGAGGGAGAGACACCAGGGAGAGATTACCAAAGGATAGGGAGATCTTTTTCAGAATGAGGGATGTGATGTTCATATTCTTGAACATGGAGGTGGTTTCAGACATGCAGCCATGCCAAAAACTATCCAATTGTGCATTTGAAACATGTACAATTTATTGTATGCCAATTAAACCTAATAAAATTGTTTAAAAATTATATTTAAAAAGATATTTGGCTCAAATTATTTGTTCAGGGGAGTAACCAAAAAGTACTGCAGTAAAAGACTACTACTGAGGTAACATTTTGCCTGTGAAATTCCATGCATGGCCTGCCTTAGCCTTTCGATTCCTTCTGTTACTTTATACTTTTGGTAACAAAACAGCGAGGGCAGGACAGCACCAGAAACCAGATGTCCATGTTGTTTTCCTTCTAACTAGACCTGTAGCTTTGGCACAGAACCCATTCCATCTTTACATCAGGTTTTTAATCTGAAAAACAAAGACACTGATGTGAACATTCTATGATTTGTCTCTTGTCAGATATTAATCAGTTAAGTTAGCTAAAATCCCATTTCTAAAACAAATAACATTCGTGTTCTTCATTGTCCTCAGAGATTCTCATTGGGATCAAGTGATTTCATTATTTTTCTCTTATATATTCTCTGTAATTTAAATAACAGCTAATGTCTTTGCTGTGTTCTTCTATATCGTAGTCTGCTTGCAGTATGTTTTTTTAATGCCATTAAACTGCATCTTTAAAACAGCATTGATTTAGACGACCTTTTGCTCATACTAGCCATGTTGACCTCTGAAATGCACATAGCACAGGACGACTCCCATATTATAGCCTCTCCTTAAGGGTAGAACATTTTTTCCAGTGGGATAAATTTGTTGTCAAAATAACTTAATACTTTAGCACAGACTTTTACAAAGAATTTTCCACAATTAGATTTTGCTCTCATCATCTATGAAACACCTAGTGCATGACATATTACTAATCTCTAAAGTCTGTAAAATCAGGAAATCAGCATCAGAGATGTTATCGTTTGGTTTTTATGTTGTCACTTTTGTCTCATTTACTTGCTCAGTTAAGATATTAGTGTGGTATTTTTTAATGTCTCACAACAAATGCTAATGAATTGTTTATCATTTTGCCATCAGGAAACACTGACTGAGGCAAGATCTGAGGTCGTCTACACTACCAGGTGGAATTAGTGCAAGTGACAATAAGTTATCTCAGTCGATTGCAGCTCTTCTGCCCGATATTGTGACTGCCAGCACAGAGGGACACAGCTGCACATACCTGGTGTGCAGCTATTGATCTAGAAAATGTATTATTTGTCTTACTCATAGACAAGGAAAGTCAGGAGCACTTTGTACTAACGTAAAATGGGCATGGAACGGGAAGTCTATGCTAATTCCTTTGCTCTCTCCTGGATCATCTGAAATTCAGCAAAATATCTCAGTGGTTCATTACATTAATGACATCATGTTTATTGGAATATGACAAGTATCTGAGATGCGTTGGAAAGACTCATGTTATCTAGACCATGGGGAAAAACCCTGCAAAGACTCGGGGGCCACATTAATAAAGTTCTAAGGATCCTGTGAGCTGGGGCCTGCCATTTTTTCTGTATTATGTATTTATTGCTGTGTAGCAAATTAACCATAAAACATAAATGCTATCTCACAGCCTGTGTGTCAGAGATTTGTGAGTGGCTTACCTAGCTAGGGAAGGCTCAGGGTACCCCTGGAGGTTGCAGTGTGGCTGTCAGCTGGGGGGTCTGTCAGCTCAAGGCCCGCCTGGGCCAGGACTCGCCTCCAAGCACGGTCACACAGCTGTGGGCTGGAGGCCTCCATTCCTAGCCATACAGACAGACCTCTCCATGGGCTTCCTGAGTGTCCTCATGACAAGGGGGCTGGCTTTCTTCTCCTCAGGGCTGCTAGAAGTAAGTTTCATATTTTGATAAGAGTATCAGAAATTTTGTAGACGTATTTTTATGCCCACCATATCCTCCAAGGTACTGAAACCTGCACCACAACCATTAGGAAAGAACCACAACTGTTGGTAGGCCCCTTCGAGTTGTGGTGGCAGCATATTCTACACTAAGGAATACTTGTCTGGCCTATTTTTTGGACGACATGGAGGCTGCTAGCTTTAAATGTAGTCTAAAGCAAATGGAAACTCTGCAGCAGGTCCAGGCTGCTCTACAATTGTCTCTGAAAATTGGGCCATATGGTCTGGCAGAACCCGTGGTACTAAATGTGTCTGGGTTGGGAGAAGACACCATGTGAAGCTTCCGGCAATAGTCAGCAAAAGAGTTATGGTGCAGACCGTAGCTTCCCAGAGTGAGGCTGTGCCGCCTTCGGCAAAGTCCAAAAGCCACTCAGAAAGTGCTCCTGGCATGCTGCCAGGCCCTGAGAAACTTACAGCATGTGAACACAGCATGCCAAGTTCCCGTGAGGCTGGCACTGCCCACTGTCAGCTCAGCTCTCTCGCACACACTGGTGTCTATTGCCAGGTGGCACAACATCCATAGCTGTAAGATAAAAGTGAGGCAATAGGAGTGGGCTCAAGTAGGCCACATGGAAACCCCAAGCTTCAGGGACAGGTGGCTCAGACCTCTGTGTCACTGACCGTTGCTGCTCTAGTGGCTCTCCTCCAACTCACGTCTGTAGCCTCAGGAGGGTTCCCCCAAACCAGCTGCAAACAGAAGCAAACACCGGAGCACGTTTCACAGACAGGTCAGCTCAGCAAGTTTGTGCAAGCTAAAAATGGACTACTGCCAGACCCCAGCCCTTCTTGGAATGCCCTAAGAGACCATGATTAGGGAACCTCTCTAATGGGTGGGGACCCGGACAGCACACCAGATTGTCTACTTTGTGTGAAAGTAGAAATATTCCAAGGCAGGGATATGTGTGCCTCATGGGCAGTGGTGAACGGTGTTTGAGCAGGCAAAGTGTGTGGATAGAACCATAAGTTGACATAAAGTGTGAAAATATTTTTATTGCATGTTCATTTCTACCGCAGAGCATCCACCAAGAGCAGTCACTAAACAACCAAGTAGGCAGGATGCTTTGGTCATTGCTGTCAGCTAGCCTTTGTCCTTGGACACCCCTGTGCTTTTTCCAAATGGGCTCATGAAAACTTCTGCCCTGGTGGCAGAGGCGCAGGCTGTGCTGGGCCCAGTAGCAAGGGTTGCCTCCCATCGAGGCTCACACAGCCATCGCCCTTGCGGTATTTTGACACATCCACAAGAAAGTACAGTTGTCAGCCCCCCAAATGGTGCCATCCTCCTAGGGCACCAACTGCCCATTTGGTGGCAAGTTCGTCTGATGTACCTCTTCCACGCTGAGAGCCGGTGGGATTCACAGAGAAGCAGAAAGCAGACTGTCCCACAGTTCGGGGCACTCCCAGGCCCAGCGGCAAGGGCGACCGGGCAAAGCCAGCGCAGCCCGCAGCGCACACCGCGGGAAGAGGCCCGCACCCTCGCAGGGGGTGTCTGCATCCCGCAGAAGAAAAGCGACGACGGGGACAAGAGAAGTGTTGGCTGGGGGAGCCGCCCTACGGAGCCTGGAGGGCGGAGGTGAGGAACAGCACTCATAGTTTCAAGACCAACTGCGGCTGTGGAGGCTTCGGGTTGTCCCGCTAACGTTCCCCTAGTAAGTACCTTGAGGTTTTGTGCCCAGAATTCTGGGAATGCTACGGCTGGACAGAGAGAACTCACTATGAGAATCAAGTGGATCTGAGAGATCCAGTAAAAAGGACACAGCAGATGTTGGTGTCCTACCTGGATTTTCTCCACTCCTGGGCACGTCATCACCAGCAGCGGCAAATGCTGAAGGTGAAGGCGCCACCCACACGGCTCCCTTCAGAGATCGGCCCCTGCCGGGAGGAGCCCGCTCCCCTCGCCGGGTGTGCCTGGGGTTTACAGGAGCATCAGACCCCCCTCCCCTGTGCGCGCACACACACGCACGCACACACGCACACACACAAGCGTGCACACACACGCGCACACACACACGGGAGCGCCTGCCGCTCACTGATACTGCGGTCCAGAGTCCGACTGCTTTCCACGGCTTGGCGTCCCTGATACCACATCCTCCCCCAGCCACCGTTCTTCCCCTTTCTGCATCTCTCGCTTTCTATTCATCCGAAGCCCTCAAACGTTTCCTGCTTCTGGAGAACACGACTTAAAAACTGGCTTTCAAGGGAATTGATTTTGATTCTTTTTACTGCAATTGGAGTATCCCACAGGAGATATATATTTGTCACCCATGATGTTTTCAGGAGCATGGGGCTAGTCTGGAAGAGGGAAAAAGTCTAAATTTCATTCCCTATATATCTACTTTGAGCAAAATCTATAATTACTGAAAAAGTATTTCATGATCAACTGGATAATGTGAAATATTTAACTATAGAGCTTAATTGCTAATAATTATTTGGTCTTTTAAAGTTGATTTTCATAGAAATTATTTTAGTTTAGTGATAACAGGGAACTTTTTCCTTTATAGTTTTAAATTTTTTTTACACCTTTATTTTTCTGCCCTCCTTAACCATGCATACATATACTTCAAAACCCAGCCTGAAGGCCATCTTTCCCATAAACCGTTAGGGAACCCGCAAGTGGACCTGTTTTCTCTGCCTGCTGTGAGTTTTTCTGGCCTTTTATGTGCAACTCATTTTAACTCCATCCATTTCTCTAATATATGCTAGATATTGAAATAAATTGCCTTCTTTTGGCTACCAGGCTATATGGCAGTAGCCCTCTGACTGTTTGGTTTTGGGAGTTCCTTCCAGAATCCAACCAAAGTGCCTTCAATCATAAATGACTGGGCGTCAAATGGACCAGATAGAACTCAAGTACTGACGGCGTGTCATCAGAAGATGCAGCCTATCACAAAAGGACCAGACTGTTTTGCAAATCCACTTGATTACGAGTGAGCAGGTCTGATTGTCTGTACCAAGGGAAAGAATAAGGAAGGGAAGGAAATCTGCCGTCTATCAGGGGCCCAACAGGCTGCACATTAAATCTTCACAACACCCTTAATAGACAAGTCCTTCATTGCATTTTGCAGAGCTGGAAATCTAATTCAGAACCGCCGAGTAACTTAGACGTGATTACCCAGTGGCTGAGCTAGAATTCGAAACTTATGTTCTTTCCACCAAACTCTTGTCCTTATTAGTATCCAAATAACCTGAAATTCTAAGATTTAACCACCATTAGAGATAAGTTTCCTCCATGAAAACATTGCTTATGCATTTACGTGAACATGGAACACTTATAGTTGCCTCAGGTTCTACGAAAGATGCTGAGAAACATACAAACAGTAAATCTTAAATCAAAATCCCCCTTTTTGAAATCCATTGTCTTCCACCCTACAGAAGGGAAGGCCTCTGCATAAGAGCACTACTTTTATCCCCTCACTCAGGATCCAAATGCCATGCAAAAGTATGTTATTTTTGGTTCACCAGACTTTCAGGTAGCACAGTATTTAAATTAATGAGATTTCAAATTTGAAAGCCGTGATGTAAATCCTGGATTGACCAGCAACAATTACCTGTGAAATCTTGCACAATTTTGCCTCTTGAAATCTCAGTTTATTCACTAACAAAATAAGCATCCTTGTAAATATGTTATGGGTCTTATATGAGGTATGCTATGGTTTGGGTAAGGTTTGTTTGTCCCTGCCAAATCTCACGTTGAAATTTAATCCCCAGAATGGTGTATTGGCAGTGGGGCCCAGGGTGGGTGTTTGGGTGGTGGGAATGGGTCCCTCCTGAACGGCTTGGTGCTGTTCTTGAGGGCATGCATGAGTCCTTACTCTCCTGAGACCCAGTTTTTTCTCAGGGGAATGAATTAGTTCTCATGCAAATGGGTTGTCATAAAGCCAGGACACCCCTGTGTCTGGTCCCTCTTGGCACGTGCACATGCCCACTTCCCCTTTGACCTTCTCTGCCCTATTTTGCCTCAGCACAAAAGCCCTCCCCAGAAGTCAAGTTGGTGCTGGCGCCATGCTCCTTGTACAGCCTGCAGAACCGTGAGCTAAATAAACCACTTTTCTTTATAAGCTACTCAGCTTCAGGCATTCTTTTATGCCAACACAAAACAGACTAAGACAAGGTGCATATAAAATATTTAAGGAAACTCCTGGCACATGATAAGTATTCAAAAAATAGTCAAGAGACAGAATATTTAGTATCTTAATAAAATACCAATTCCTACTAATACAGAAACATCAGAAAGAATGAATATTTTCTCCTCTTCCTCCTTCATATCCCCTCCCCACACACACACGCTGCTAGTGTGAAGGGGGCTTTGAGGGTCCCAGGCTTTTGAGATGCCTACTCTGTAGCTTCCATAACCCCCATAAGAGTTAAGGACTTTTGTTTTCAGAAAGTACTGAATTATCCCAGAGGCAAGAAGTTTAGAACTAGAGTAGTAAAAGGGGCAAAGGGGCATGTAGATAATTTGAGGAAGTTTCTCCCAAGACTGGGAAGAGGACAGAGGCCAAAATTTTTCCACACGGAGTTGATCTGCTCCACACTTTTGGAAAGCACTAGGAGATGTCAGGGCCTCCGGAGCGAAGTGCTGCTGAATTTATTTAGGAACACCCAGCTCTGGCCTGGAAGAGGTCTTTCTGCCCAAAGTTGGCCCAGAAGCAGTGGTGCCACCAAATTCAAGAGTCAAAGGTCAGTTCTGCCCACCTTTAGAGCAAAGCTTCTGTATACTGTCGCATGAGTAAGGTCCCTGGATCTTCAGACAAGCACAGGGAGTGGAACGGGGAGAAGACGGCAACCCCAAATTAGTCTGAGACAGAGGTTCCCACTAGATCAGGAGGATGAGAAAACTCAGAGCATCTTGTATTAGCGAAAAAAATAAAAAAAGAGTGATGTTGTTCACTCTTGCAATGTGGAGGCAAACTCCCTTAAGCTGAACTAGTTCTTGTTACCTGCTTCCCACCCCTGCCCCTGAGGCCCCCTTTGAACTAATGTAATCTCAGGAAAAAGAACAAAATTCAATTCCATTAAGAGACTAAACTTTTTAAAGAAATTTTTCTATGTTCCTTTTGTAAACTGTGTTTTAATGTGTTTTGAAATGATAAAAAAGGAACAATTTATCCCTTTTTAGATGGCTCTTGCAAACATGAGAATCTAAAATGGGCAGATGCCTACAGTGTTTAGTGAAGAAACCAAAACTTTGAAAATACATTAGCCTTTTCTCGAAAGAAAAGTGAAGTTAGAGGAAAGCAAAACCGTGGGTTTCCAGGGAACCCCTGGTCAGAGGAAACGAGGTGGAGAGAAGCACACACTGCCCCGGGGCTCTCATTGCTGTCTTAGCACTAAGACGAACTGCAGAGAGCTCAGGTTAGCAAACATGCACACAGGGCAGTCCCTGTACTGGACACCATGCAAGGGATGGGGATTCAACAACAAGCAAAGTGCAACTGCTCACCTTGAGGAGCTGATATCAACTGATACAGATACAAAGGAAACAATAATATCAGTAAAAAGATGTGCATGCAGTGCAAACACCTGCCAAGTATGCCCAGCGTCCCAGAGGGGTTGACTGCTGGTTTAGGAATGGACTAGGCGTTTGCCAGAGACTGGAGGGAAGGCATGGAGGTGGGAGAGAGTGTGGGGACAGCAGGAGACGAAGGAACTCAGGCAACAGCAGGATCTGTGTAGAGAGATGGCAGCAGTTAGAGCAGGAGAAGGGGAAAAGTCATTGCAGGAAAGACCAACTAAAATGGTAATAATCGCTTGTGATCAGAATAGATAGCACTTGTAGAGTGCTTGCTGTATGCCATGTGTGGTCCTGAGTCTTTTATGTGAATTTGCTAAACTGCCTCATTAATCCTGTGAAGTAGTTATTTTGTCCATGTTTAAAGTGACAACATAATGTATTATCCATTTGAGAGGGAAAGAGGGAGAATTATTTAATAATTATGCTGAGATAATAGCTACAAGCCATGATTTTCAAGGAAAACCAGAGTGAACAGTCATCACCCTGCATGTTTTTCGTGGATTTAAACATAACGAAGTACAGACAGACGATTGCCACATATCCAAGGTCTCGGAGGGCCGATCGCCCGAGATCTGATGAGAGCAGACACAAAGCCCAGAGCGAGAGGAGAGAGGCCGGACAGAGACACTAAGGACTGAGAGGAGGGGACTGAATTGGCAAGGCCTGGGGACTAGCCGGATACTGGTGGGGAACGAGTCTGGTGGGGAACGAATCTGGGAGACAGAGGACACTGGCGCAGGCCCCTGTGGATGGCGATGCCATTTGCGTGGGGGGGTCAGGGGTCAGGTCTCGGGTCTCTGGAGGAAAGGCAGTTCCCAAGCAGCAGTGATGAGAACCAGCCAGCTCCGGACAAGAGGGATCCAGAGATGTATCTGATGCAGCTGAGGCACATGAAAGCAAAACATCGATAAAGAAGTATTATAGGGTCTTGCAGTCGGGAGAGAGATTGGGCTCCACTCCTAATACAACAGGGCCGGTGGGAGCTGACAGCCAGGAGCAGGCTGGGGCCAGCAGTTGGAAGTCACTAGGGGAAAACATGGCGGGGGGTGGGGGCGGATTTTGCCTAAACTGGCCTAACAGGATTCTTGCTGAAGGCCGGCCAGGGTGGTCAGATATGAGAGGATACATAGACTGACTTAGCAGGGCTCTTTTGCTAAGACAGGATTTTACAGGGAAGTGCACAGTTGGATGTAGGAGCAGGTTCGAGAGCCTGGCTAAAGTTTGGCCAAGTGATGAGTCTTTGTCAACGTGTCTGTCAATATTTGGATGTACATGTTTTAAATTTCCCGGGAAAAACTGTCAGCATATTGGAGTTAGTTAAAACAATGAGACTATCAATGGATGGAGTAAAAGTGCTGGTAACTATTTAAGGGAGCTGGAAAGGAGAAAGAAACATTGCATTATGCATGTCTCCCAGGTTCATCTCTGAATTCCATGGGGTTTACACTCCTCATAAATTTAAATTCAAGCAAGTCTAGTCCAGCATCTCAAAATAACTTGAAAGTTATTCTTACCTTTGTATGTAATTTTTAGTAACATTACATGAATTTTAATTCACATCTCCCCACATTTCTCACCAGTCTCCTTTCTCTAATTCTTTTACATTCATATCTGCTCCACAGACTTACTGAGCAAAGCCCAAACCCTCTCCCCTGCACTTCCCACCCTATGCACGCACACACACACAGGCATACACACGTGTGCACACACATACAGGGGCTCCTCACCCCATATCCCATGGACTCTGTCTCTGCCGGAAGCAGCTGCTCTAGGAGGATGGGGGACCCAGCCGCTCACTGGTCCCCTGCTCCCCTGGCCCTCTGGGAACTGTAATTTCTTCAGGATAAAGTATGAAGAGCTCTGTGGAGTGCTGTCCCACTGACTACTCCAGAATGTTGGGGGCAATCCTGCCAACTATGCCAGAATGTGAGGGCAGCAGGCCAAGAAGAGATTAGCTACTTCTCCCCGTGGGAAACTGGGTCTCTTAGGTCGTTGTCACCACAGAGTATAAAAAAATAATAGGAAATAGAGACCATAATGGAAATAAAAGGATACACAGAGACGAAGGTAAAGTTTTATAGGTTTTATATAAAGAAAGCAGGGGTACTCAGGAGTCTACACTACCCTCTGCCAGTAGTGCAACATTAAGGTTAGATTCACATAAGTTTTTATAATCACAGATATGAATTACCAGTTGCCATAGTAGCAGATTTACATATCAGGTAATGCAGTTGCTATGGGTAACAGGTAGTTTCAGTTAGGGTTAAAGGTCTTTTCAAAGGGCTTCTAACAATTTCTAATCTATCTAGGTGAACAAACAGTTACAAAGTCTTTCAAGGATTAACTTCTAAGTTCTAAGAGATAGTTATCAATTAACAGAGGAATAACAAAGAGGTATAGTGGCTCTATATTTCTTTGATCTAGTTATTGTGGACTTAAGGCAG
>CAUYRT010042269.1:0-44770 GCA_963574885.1 Lepilemur ruficaudatus
TGGTTGGTCAGCGCTTTGATTCCCACCCCGGGCACAAAGGCTAGTGAAGTATTTGGAAATGAAAAGGCATTGATTTTTATGCTGTAAAACAAGAAGCAGATAAGTTAGGATAACTCTTCAGGCACATCACTTAGGCAAAATTAGAAATGCAGTTGTAGAACTCCCGCGCTGAAGCAATTGTGAATTCTTGAATTCACAGTTGAGGAACCTCCCATCTGCAGTGTGGTCTCTAGGCACTGCCTCCTCATTTCCCTCAAACTATTGGCAGGAAGTCCCTTATATCTGGTTGAGGGGGGAAATGAGCAAGTTTAGAAATAAATTTGTAAATAATCCAGTAATGTACTTCTTTAGTTTCTTTAGAGGCAAAAACAGGTTCAGCATTGCCATCATTATTTTTCCTTCAGTAGTTCCAGTGTTTCTCAAAGGGAGTGATATCAGTATTTTGGAACGGACAGCTATTTTTGAAGAGGACTGTTGTATTCATTGCAGGAACTTTTGATACATATGCCAAGTGTCTCTCTCCACCTGTCATTGGGACAACCAGAAATGCGCCTTCCCTCTTGCAAACGCCCTCTATATAGACAGTATCTTCTCTAGTTGAGAAACTTAGAGAGCTGACTTCCCCCAGGATTCTCTGGGCTGTCAGACAGGAAGCTAGGAGAGAGTGGGTTGCATGTTATCTACACAGGTGGATGGCTGCATGCATTATGGTAAATTATTATGAACATGTATTGAGCAATTACTACCTGCCAGGCACTGTGGTAAGTACCTTACATGCATTAGCTCATCTCAACTCTCTCAATAATCCCATGAGGCAGTTGCTGTTTTTGCAATCTCCATTTCAGAGGTTAGAAGATAAGAAAAGTGGTTGAAGTCATACATAAGTGGTAGAACCAGACCTGGAACCCTCCACAGTCTGACTTCAGACTGTGCTTTTAACCACAAGGCTATGCTATGTCACATATTGTGCAAAGAGCACTTGAGTTGGAGCCAAGTTTTGTATCAGCTGAACAACCTTGGGCAAGGCACTTAACCTCTTCCAGTCAATCACTCAAAAGAAACGTTACTCACAGGTGTAATAGGTTGGGGAGACAAAAGGAGTTCATGCGTGTATAATTGCTGCACAGGAGAAAGGCATTGTTCTGAACTAAGATTAGGGAAATATTAAAACATAAATGTGATAGCTGATAAGAAATGATTGTTTACTGTTTCCTCTTTTATGCATCCTTTTCTACCTACTCTCTATCACACATCACAAGTCCCGCTGTGGGAGGAGGATGGCTGAGGTTCATTTCAAGTATCTTTGAAATATTTTCGTTTTGATACATACAGGTCTAACCAACTCTTTATGATGGCTGCAGAGTATTCCGAGCTGTGGATGGACCATTTAAATAAACCATTCCTTGGTTTGTGGAAATCTAGGATGTTTCCAGCACTTCTGTATTATAAACAATGCTACAGTGAGCATCCTCATACCTACTGCTTTTGTACATGCGCTTCCTTAGGGAGGATGCTGAGGGGTAGAATTGTTGGGTCAAAGGGCACGTGTGTGCATATCTATATATCTATATTTCTATTTCTCTATCTATGTATATAAATGATACTTGTAAATCACCTTCTAAAATAGCACCTTCCAGTAGGAATGTGAACACTTCATATGTATACACACGTGCACTGCATAATGACATTTCAGTCAATTACGAACTGCATATAAAACATTGGTCCCATAAGATTATAATATTGTATTTTTACTGTACTTTTCTATGTTGAGATATGTTTAGACACACAAATACTTACCACCGTGTTGCAGTATTCAATACATCAACATGCTGTGCAGATTTGTAGCCTAGGGGCAATCGGCCACACCATATAGCCTAGGTGTGTAGTAGGCTATACTATCTAGGTTTGTGTAAGTGCACTGTATGATGTTTGCACAATAATATTTAAAGTTCATCTCTCCCGCTGGACATTATGGGCAGGTATGCTGTTCACTACATTATCCCCTATGCCTAGAACAAAGCCTGGTATATAGCAGGTACTCAATAAATACTTGTTGAATGGCTAACTTTATACAGATGAGGGCATTGGCAGGAACTTTCTTTGTATCACCTTGTCTCTTCCTCCATAAAAAGATCCTCCTGGATTCATAGAATGTCATCATTGACAACAGGGAAATTATTACTCCAAAGGGTTGGAGTAGCAGGGAATGATCACTGGTTTGTTAAAGTGTTGAGGCAAATTGTGAATCACAGTCACAGAGAACTCCTTAGAAAACTTGGCTCTCCCCTAACCTTGAAGATTGAGCCAAGATGAACAAAGACATCCTCCCTCTGTACTGCTTTTGGGGCTCTTATTGGTGACTATGGCAGAGGTTGTCAGTTGCTGAACATCCATTTCCATTCTATCCTAAACATCTGTGAATTTGTTGGGGATGACGAAGTTGTCTGGTTGGAAAACTGATTTCTCAGTATTCCTTGCTAATAAGTGGCCATATGACTAAGTTCTGTCAATTGTTGTATAGGCAGAATTTTATTAGGGTAGGGCTTAAGAAAAAGCTCATTAAAAGAGGGGAGACTGACTGAGCTTATAAGAGCCCTTTTACCCTTGCCTTCCCCTCCTTCCAGCTGCCTGAAACATGGATTTGATGGCTGGAACTGGAGTGGCCATATTGAGCCATGAGGCAAACTTAAGAGTAGGAGTCAGAGCTGAGGCTGCTGAAGCGGAAAATGACAAGGAGGCTGGATTCTGATGAAGTCATGAGGCCAGAAGCCCTATGTCCCTGCACTGTTTCTTTTGAGCTTCTCATAGGTTAGACAAAATGATCTTTTCTTTCACTTACTTTGAAAAATTGTAGTTCACATAATCAACCTTTAGAAATTCAAGAGACTCAGAACCATTTATATCCGGGATGTTCCTTTCCTTGACCATTTGTTCAATCATCTCCATCCCAGCTTGAACACCTGTGAAGGAAATGTGAAGGCATCTATTGATAATAACAAAGATGATCATGCATAATATCATTAACCACACAAATATAATTTATTGAGACATGCTCTTAGATACTTAGAAAATAGCAACCCTGCGAAGTGGATATTATAGTCCCTGCTTTAAAGATGAAAACACTGGTCCTCAGAGAGGCTAAAGAATTTGCCCAAGACCACAGAGCTAACATCATGAGAAATTTTCATTATGTGGCCAGGGCTAAAGGATTTTATTATATGACTGTGTGATAGGGACAGTGCAAAATATTCTTTAATGCATACTACTATTATCAACATGCACATTTTACAGATGAGGAAACAGCCTCAGAGAGGTTTATTCTAGCCCAAATCATACTAAGAACTGGAGGAGCCAGTAGTCAAAGCTAAGCTCGTTGGCTCTGGAATCTGTGTGCTATGGCCAGTTCCAGAAAATTCCACATTCTTCATTCCTTCCAGATTCTTTAAGCTCAAGAATTTTTGTCCTGAGGTCCATGAGCTGCTCTTGAGCTACCTAAAATTCTAATAAAAGGCTGGGTAAGCTGTGTGTGCTTATGTGTCTCATTTTTCAGGGGAGAGAAGCCATGTTTTCACCATATTTTCAAGGGATCCCACAACTCAAAAAAGTTTACACCACTGCTTTTATGTCATCCTGAATAACCCATCAGTTTCTTTATATGGAAGCACCACAGAACACATTTCTCTGAGCTCAGGGGGGAAAAGAGCCCTCATTCATATTAAAAAGCTTGAGAAAAGTAACTTCCATAGTTAATGAAGAACAATATTTTAATTTTTACAATTTTTTTTTTTTTAGAGATGGGGTCTTGTTATGTTTTCCAGGCTGGTCTCAAACTCCTGGGCTCAAGCAATCCTCCAACCTCAGCTTTCTGAGTGGGATCTTTTAATTTTAATCTTCTCGAGGAGAAAATTTTGCCTTTATCCCTTATTTTGGAGTTTAGGTTCATTTCCAGTATTCTATCTTTGTTGGAGATGTAGAAGAGATTTTATCCTCTAAAAGGCCATGAACAATATTGTAATATGGGGCTATAAAGATAGAATATAAAGGATGTAAAGATAGAACCAAAGACACTATCGGAGAGCTTAGGTGTGAATCCCAACTTTGCCACATGCTATCTTGAGTGACTGTGCAAGTTACATAGTCTCTCTGTCCCTCAGTTTCCTCATCTGTGACATGAGGACAATAGTAACCATGAGGTGTCTGTCCACACATGTGAGAATAACAGTAGCCAATATTTGTTAGACGTTTGCTATTGTCAGATCCTATTCTAAGTGTTTTATATAATATGTTCATTTATGTTCCATAACAACCTTATGGGTAGGTACTATTATTATCATCTCCATTTTAATAAATATTGCGCAGGTACTACTAATAAATAGACACATCAGATCTCTTTCTGGAAAATGGGGGGCATAACTAATTGATGAGATAAAATAATAGTAGCTAATACGTATTGAGTGCCTGTATGGGCCAGGACAGGACATTCTCCGCATACATCTCTCCTTGGATCATCACAGCAACCCAGTGACATAGGTATTATTATGCCTATTTCACATGGGAGGCAGCTCAGGCTCAGAGAGGTTCACTGACTTGCCCAAGAGCCCACAGCCAGAGAGCGGCATTAGCCAGAGCTTGGAGGAACAGGGAGCGGAGGACAGAACATAAGTTTTAAGATTAGGCAGAACAGACCTGAGTTCATATCTTGCCTCAGCAAGTTCATATCTTGCCTCAGCCCCTTACTGGTGTGTGACTTGGGAAATTTCAGACTCCTCCTCTGAAAAATGTCAGCAATTTCTTCAAAGGGTTGTTGTTGGAATCAAGTCAACATAAGGCCCAGAAAGCACATTCAAAGAGGCTCGCCTTGGTAGATGCTTCAGAAATGATTCTGACTTCAAAGAGTCTCCACCACCCCATGCTGTATTTCCACGGATGATCCCGTTTGATCCTCATGTTACACCGGAGGTAGGTAGGCACCATTTTCATTACCCCATTTTCTGCATGAGAAAACCCACTTGCCCAAGGCCATGTACTGAGGGAAGGGGCAGAACTGACATTCACACCTGTGGGGATGAATTTCAGATATGCTCTTTTAACTGCTCTGCTCTAGCGGGTGAAAAAAAACTGCCCAACTTTAATACTGTTACAAGGTATCTATTTCTCATACGCATTTCTATCCACATCAGCACATCAGTATAGAAACAAGATACACATGCATGCACATACATGTTCCTGGTATGTATTTCTATACACATCATGGTTCATGTAACAATTGTGTAAGATGGATCAATTTCAGATCCCCTGTGCCAGATGAGGTACTAAGAGAGGAACAAGGAGTTTCCCCCAAATTAATCCTCCCTCCTCCTTTCCTTTCTTTCTTCTTTCCTTCTCTCCTTTATTTATTTTCTGGTCTAGCAGGGGAGGCATTTCTTGGTTGGTCTAGTAGTGCTTGGGTTGACTGCTTTAGTTAAAGAGGACTGGGCAAAATCTGTCAATGTACATTCAGCTAATCATAGGCAAAAGTATACGGGAGTCAAACAGGCCCATATACTTTGATTTTGCAGTCCTTTTCCTCTCCACAATCTGCCCCCACCTTAGCCCAAGTAAAATCACATTCCGACATTTTTCTCTCCTTGGTGTTTATAAACACCCTCTAGCTCCTAAATGAGTGGTTCTTAACCTTTCAGTGTCTCAGACTCCTTGGCACATCTCGTAAATATCGTGGAGTCTCTCTCAAGAAAAATTCACAAATCATCATCTACATTACATTTTGCACACAATCTTAGGGGATTCTAAGTCTTTTTTGAAATCAAGCCTTTCCTGAAGCTCTAAGGTGTCAGTTTTACTCAAATCTCCTTTCTTCTATACTATAATGAATTCCTATAATATTTAGAACCCTGAGGTGTTCATTCTGTATGCGTTGGGGAGGGAGAGGGGAAGAGAGAGAGAGACTCTGTGGCTGTGTTCGGATATGCTTCCCATCAAGGTGAGCATTTTTCAGGCAGTACTTTCTTCCCAGCCATCTTAGCAGCCTTTGCGTAAGGGACTGGATCCCCCCACAGTAGAACTCATCTCAGTCATGAGACAGCCCAAGTTGTGAGCTGCTGGGTTTGGATCACGGACCCCAGCTAGGGGGCTGCAGCCTGGCTTTGGAAAGCATCCAACTCACCATAGTCCAGTGCCCGCTGGGTAGCCCTCGCCTTGATTCCAGGGTAAGTGGTCTGAGAGGATGAGATGCTGAGATTCCACAGGAAGAAACATCCCCAGAGGACTAGGATCATCTTTGTACGCATCTGCAATTAACCAACATTCACGGTTCCTTTATTATTCTTGGTTTTCTCGTTGGTCAATTCCATCCAGCATTTCTAGGCTTTCCCATTTTCATTGCTCACTTCCAGAACTCCATCCATCCATCCATCCATCCTCCCACCTATCCACCCATCTGTTCATCCGTTCAGTCATCACTTACTGAACACACCAGAATGTGTTTTAGGTGCTGAGGATGTCGAGGTGACCTACCCATGGTCCCTGACCTCTGCTTCTCACGGACTAGCGAGTGAGTCTCACACACACACACACACACACACACACACACACACACACACACACACTATGACACAATGCAATAATGCAATACAGCACAACAAAATACAACACAATACAATACAATAGACTTGTAGTAGAGAAGGATGCTAGGGGATTGGGATTCTCAAAAGTTTTAAAACAAACCAGTGGACAGTTTGCAAAAATGGCCTTGTGGCTATGAGGCAATCATCTACCTGCTTGACGATGCTTGGTGACTCCCCTTGCCCACAGGACGGGGTTTAAACTCTCAGCTTGACAATCAAGATCTTTCACAACTGGCCCCAAACTTCTTAGCTCCTGTCCCTCCTGTCCTGTCCAAGTGGTGCTGTCCTGAGCTGGCCACCCTGAGCTATTTGCTGCTCCTCAATGTGCCAGTTCTCTCATGCTTGGGGGCTTTTTGTTCAACCCTTCCAGTGTGAACACACACACACATACACACTCTCTCTTCCTGGGCCAGCTCCAACGTCCCCCTCTGTGAAAACTTCCCTCCCCATGTCATTCCACACCGGGCTCCTCACATTCTCCTCTGCACCCCCACCATTCTTTGCACAGTGCACGTGCTTCCATTTGAACATCTGACACCTGATGCTGCCTGCTGCAGGCGGGTCTCATCTCCTCCCTCCACCGCTATACCCTGGTCCAAGCTGGCACCATTCCATGTGGATGTCTGTGATGCCTCCTCACTGGTCTCCCGGCCTCATCCCTTGCCCCTTTCTGGCTATTCTCTACACACAGCCAGGGTGGGCTTCTTAAAATGAAAGCCAGATCATGTCACCTCACTCTGTTAAAGCCTTGCAGTAGTTCCCCTTGTAACTCACTGTAATAGCCAAAGCCCTTCCACCAGCTACAGGCCCTCCCCGCTCCACACCTCCACTTCCTCATCGGCCTCTGTCCTTAACACACACGCCTGGCTCATGTGGCCCCAGCACCACTGGTTAACTTCAGCTTTTTTGAATACTCTAAGCAGCCTGTGCCCCAGGGTCTTTACACTTGCTGTTCCGTCTGCCCATTACAGTCTTTCTCAGATAACCACATGTCATGGTCTTTCATGTCTTCAGATATCTCAAGTGTCATCTCAGGGAAGCATTTCCTACCACTCCATGCAGGACAAGGATACCTTCCCTATGACTCTGACACTGCCTATGCCTCCCCTGTTGCTTAATTTTTTTTCCAAAACATTTATTATCATCTAGCATAGCATGTATTCGCTAATTTATTTATTTATTTAAGAGACAGAGTCTTGTTCTTTCACCCAGGCTGGAGTGCAGTGGTGCCACCATAGCTCACCACAGCCTCGAATTCCTGGGCTCAAATGATCTTCCTGCCTCAGCCTCCCAAGTAGCTGGGACTACAAGTGTGCACCGTCACACCCAGAAAGAGAGACTTTTTAAACTTTTTTTTGTAGAGAGGGGGTCTTGCTTGATTTGTTTATTATGTGTTTCCTCTATTGGATTTGTTGGACTTTATGGGAAGGACTTCATCACTTTAGCTCCCTGAACAGCAACTGACACACAGTAGGCAATGGGTAAAGGTTGAATGAATGAATATCTTTTCCATGAGGCCGTGAACTGGGCCATATGAGCTTTATAGGTTCCCACAGCACTTGGGGAAATTCTTAGTCTTGATATGCACCACTCTGTATTGTGATTGTCTTTTTACTTGTCTGGCCCTTTGTCACAGGGATTGTGTCTTACTTTTATAACTTCAGAGTCTACCACAATGCCTGGCACGTAGTAGACACATGAAAAAATTTTGATTAAATAAACATCCTCTCCAAGGAGAGAAACCACATCTTATTCAGTGTCATATAACCCGTGCTTGGCATATGTGAATGATCAATATATGCTTGTTGAATTAGTGCACCCAGTGAATCAATGCCATCCCATTTTCTTGATGGATGAAGCACAGGACCCAACAGCAACAGTGATGTGGGTTTCTTTTAATGATGGCCCAGTGAGCAATACATTCACAGGCCTTGTTTCTAGTTTTGGGAGTTTGCAATCTCGATGAGATCTCACTGCTGCATTCACACGTGCTAGAGACCCACAGGTGGCTGGTACCACTGGGTTAACAGACAAACATGGAACAAATCAAGGAAGGCCAAGGGAGGCGACCTTGTGGAGTGGGCAAGGAAGAGGAAGTCATGAGAACCATGTGTTTAGACGGAGCGAGGGGCCAGGCCTGGTGGTCAGGTAAGGATTCAAAGAGGACTAGGGCTCAGGAGCAGCCGGGTGAAGGGAAAGAGGTCACTGTAAGAGGCAGGGGGTGCTCGGCCAGAGTAGGTGACAGGTTTGATTAAGGTGGTTGTGTAGGCTTAAAGGTGAGGCCATGGAGGTGGGAATGGGATGATATAGACAAGAGTTTTCCAGAGAATTTTCTTGGAAGGAACAGAGCAGTCTGATTAGGGATGGAAGTGTCCGGGCAAGGCTATTGCTAGACTATCTTGGGCTTTTGTGTGAAATGGGAAAAGGTGCCCCTTTGGAGAGATGCCAGCCTATTGGCCAGTGGAAAGTACTTTAGGAGCCCCCATCCCAGCGCATGCAGCCAGGCAGGGAGAGCAAGGACTGCCCCACTTACCCTTTGTCTAGTGCAGAAACTGCCTGACTTTCACAGTGGTCCTGTGCTCAGATTAGTGCATGTTCATGTGGGTATTTTCCTGCAGAGCCACGAGGTTCAGAATCAGGGTCTTGACCTGTCCGTGTATAAGTCCCTCTTCAGGTATGAGAAGGCTTGGTCAACCTGTTACATCTCTCACCTGATCTCCCAGGAGCCCCCTCTGTGTACCCCACTGTCCAGCCAAACTGAAGTCCTGGTCCCTAAACACATGGCATGTTTTCTGCTTAATGTGCTTGCCTATGCTGTCCCCCTCCAGCCAGGCCTGCAGAAACCCTGTGCATCCTTAAGGTCCACTCCAAACACAGTCTTTTATCAGAAACCATGTCCGACTTCCCTGAGAAAAATCTCATTTTCTCCTGAATGCTTGATCAGAATACACATTTATTCATGTGTGCATGTTTCTTTTCTTGCTTAGGCTCTGTCTCTCCCTTACCAGAACATAAATGCATGAAGGCAGAGACAGCATTTGGTTTGGAGGTCTCAGATCTGGCTCAGTGCCTGGCATACAGTGGGTGCTTGGAAGTGCTGGCGGAATTAATTAGTTGATTAATAAATGAAGGAATAGCCCTTACCTTACTTTGCATTGTATTGTAGTTCTTTGCAGAGGTGATTAACAAAGCAGTTACATACTAGTAGAGTGTAGGCACCTATTGGAACTGATGTTGAACACAGTCCCAGAGCAGGGTCTAGGAGGTTGGCTGCTGGATCGGGGGAGGATAGAGGATGTCTTGGAGGAGTGGCCAGATAGTTGGGGCTTGGAGGGAGGCACTCAGAGCAGTGGCTCTTTACCATTAGATACTGAGGGGTTTCAATATTTTAACACTGATACGGCCATATGCATCCAGTGTGATGTCTTGGCCCTGCGGAGTTGGTTTGGGTTCCGCAGGATAAGCAACAGAAAGAACCTGGGCAGCAGGGCTGGGGCAGGGCTAAGCAGAGGTGGCTTGGGGATGCTCAGAGTGCAGGCAACAGTAGGGGAAGCATAGAAGAATGGGAATGAGAGCCAAGGGGAAGGGACTCGGGTGGGAGGGGAGGGTCTCTAGCCAAGCAATGCATGACCTGAGGGTGGGAGGAAATGTGAGGAGTGGGAGAAGGCAGTGTGAAGCCCTCTGCTACCTGCAGGCAGGGTGATATTAACAGCATCTTACATCAGAATGGATGCAGGTCCCTCCTGCAGGACTAGGTCCAGTGGGTCTCCCGCTGTGCTGGGCCTTCCTTGAGACTTAATTGTCCTGGGGGTGGTCAAGGGGTCCTGGAGAGGGGAATAGGCTGAGATGGGTGGGACTATAGGAGTGAGAGGAACACTCCTGGGGCTCAAGTTAGCAGCTATTTACCAAGCAACATAGCAGCATTTCTATATTTTAATAATTGGAGAGGCCATACTAATATACAGTCATGCTAATATCACTGTAGGCAAAGAATTATAAGTGGATGTGTCATGCCAAAGCATGCAGCAGAGGGATTTTATTTAAAACAGCAAAATATTTTCATAGCAGTGGAAAGCAATGGGTAAGAATATTAGACGAAAATGTCTGTACCTATTAGACTGTATGGAAATTAAGGCAGAGAGGACATCTCTGCCCGGCACACAGTAGGACCTCAATCAATGTTTTGCTGACTGACCAAACGACTGGCTCACAAGACTCTGGTTAACTAAGAAAGGTTCTAGGAAAGGTTGGGAAAAAAATGAAAAACTAAACCATCATATATAGAGTTCCCTGTTTCCACAGTAAAAAAGCATAATAAACCAAAGCAGAGATATGGCTCATTAATAGGATAACAACTGAAATGATAAATTTTTACTTCTTTACCATTTACAAAACTCATAATTCTTTGAGGTAGATGTCATTATGGTCTTACCCCCAGTTCAGACACGTGGAGGCTTAGACAATCTGGATGACTTGTCCAAGATTCCACAGTCAGTCAGGCACCTGGGAATCAAGCCTTGTTCTTATGGCTCCTAATCCTAGTGTTTATGAATTTCTTTTCATCAAATGAAAAAGTTTTTCATTTTCATCTGGGAATTTTAAATAGGAGTTGCTTGATGCCATTTTCAATGTGAAAAAATTCAATAAGCATCTGGAAATTCTTAAGCATCAAAGTGCAAATCCTTTTGTATTTTCTTGGGCACAAGTGGAGTTTTAAATTCCCTTCCAGCAGCAAAACCTGTTTTCCCTTCTTGGATAAAGGAAGTTTCTGAAGTGGTATACTTTGATGATGATCCAGGAACCCAAATTGCAGATAGAAAAACATATTTTTCCTCCAGAAATTCTATGAGTGGAGGAAATGATTGGGGTATAAAAGGGATGGATTGGGCACAACTTTCAGTTCAATTGTTTGGTTAGGATGATAATTTATGGGCAGGGGAGGAAAGGAACCTTGTCAAGCAAGGTGATGACTCCTAAAAGGTTAAGTAATTTGGCTGACAAGCGAGGGCAGGGCTAGTTGCCTGTAAAGGAAAGGCTCCAAGATGACTTAGAAACCCTGTCAGCAAGTTACCTATGAGTTACTTCTGAGGAGTTGCTTCTTTCCAAGATTCAAAACCTCAGCAGTCATCATGTTTCCATACCAACATACAGACAGAATAACACGCCTAAATTCAGTGGTCCTCGCCTGAGCCATTCTGATGACTGGGAATAAGAAAACGCCAGTCCAATTTCGAACATTCCTGAAAATCACAGGTTGGCTTACCACGACTGCTCAGGAGCGAGAGCTTTGACAGACGCTGGAAAAACTGCTTCAGGGAGTGATGAGTGAGTGAAATGCAGCCTTCGAAAGGCACAGGTTGGAAAATTAAGTTCAACAGGTTTAAAGATGTCTAGAATATAAGGGCATTCCAACATACTGGCTAAGACAAAATATACATAAGAAGTTTAAATCAGTAAGTATGGAATATGGGCAGAATTGGGGAATATTTCAAGCGATTCAGCCCATACATCTGATTTTATAGCAAGACCCCCAGTGATTCAGGCAAGTGGGAGGGTAGTTCTGCTCTGACAGGATCTAGGTCACTGATGTGGTTTGAGATCTGGCTCCAAAGCCTCTGGATCATCACAGCTCCTTAGTCCTAACCACCCTGACCAAGAGATGAGACAGAATTTTCTGCCATTGTGCTAGGTTCTTCTCTGAAACGGAGGCAAAAATAAGTCCAGCCCACTGAGCAATCATCTTAACTTTGCTCCAGGATGCAAAACGAAATATGTGGTCCAAACCAACTCTTTTCTCTTTCTTAGAGCTGTTCAGTATTCACTAGCCTCTCGCCTAAGAAGCATCCCGGGGGGCATGCGTGACATCAAACAAACAAATGAATGAACAAAACCCGAAAAACCCTAGGCAGACAATAACCACCCAGGATATGTGACAGCTGATTGTTCAGGGTTCTGCCAGAGCTGGGACATCTCCAGTGAGAGATCCGTGATTGGAGATCATGCTCTGGCAGAGCCCTGGAGTTTGTTCCTGAGTCTTACCTCAAGCAGAAGACGTATCCACAGCTGAGAAACGAACACCTTTGATTCCTTCTGCTTTTGAAGCCGATGTGTGTTCTCCACCTTGCGCCTTGAACTCAGCTGCTGAAAAGCCAAGATAATTAAGTCTGAATCATCTCAGCAGTGGATTTTTTTAAAATGCCTCTTTCAAAATGTGATACACAATTGCTTCACTGCAATTACCCAATGGCATGAATGAACACTACAGTCTCTACCTAGATGAACAGACAATGCCACCTAGGCAATAATTACCTCCCTACAAAACACACACACACACATACACAGAGACACACACCACACTTGGGAAATTGTCACGGCTACTTTACCAACATGATTAGGACCAGTGTATTGATAAAGGTATTGTTAAATTGAATTGGAAGAGAAAGAAATTGTTTTCCCAGATAATAAACTCCTTCTGGTTCCTTCCGGTCAGGGTGCCTGCAGTGGATGGCTCCGCTCCTGCCAGCATAGCTTTGGACTTTCGATGGATCATCACATTCAGTCTGAAAGCATGAGGCTTGATAACCAGGACGACCTAGTTACGTCTTTATCGTTCAGGCATCTGTAAATGTTTGCTCCTTTTCAGAATGTTATTGATGACTTCCTGTCCCAGCATTCCTTTGAAGTAAGTTGGGTGGATTCTTCAACTATTATGTAACTTGATATCTTTAGATTCTAAACCCCATCCCTGCTCCTATTTCCTATAAATGAATTTTAGTCCACGCATTTTGGACGGCCAGAGATCTGGTTGTATGAAGTGTCTTATGTCTTACCTACAACTCTCTGGGTAAGACAGGTGACCTGTCCTGGTTTTCCCAGAATGCAGGATTTTCAGTACCAAAATCAGAACAGTCCTGGGCAAATCAGGAGGATTGGTCAGTCTAGAATGAACAACAGGCACATTCACTTGGCATTGTCCATACTTCTGACACCTTTTCAGGTGAGTTACATCTCGAGTTATATTTGTCCATTTGAACTGAGTTTCCTTAGGGGTAAAATGGGGATAAAAATAATATCTTCTTTGATAGGTTCTGGTGAAGAAAAACATTGATAACATATGAGAATGTGCTATTAAAACTGTAAAGTGCTGTAAAATGTTACTCATTAGTATGTGGTCATATCAATGGTGATATGAACCTGCAGACACTCTTTTCATAGACTCATTTATTGTTAGCATAAATTAGTCCATGCAGTCAACAAATACTTACTGAGCACCTACTATGTGCAAAGTCCTTTCAGGGAAAAAGAAAATCTCTGTCCACATGGAGTTTATGATCTAGGAGATGGAGACAAGATAAACAAGCAAACAACACAATAAACAAAAATGTATAGATTGTAACCTGTACTATGAAGGTGAAATAAGGGAATGTAGTTGGTGGTGGGGTGGTCTTGTAATTGGTAGGATGATATAACTGGGGAAGGTGGGCTTACATTGTTAGGAAGTCCAGGCAGGCTTCTCTGAGGAGGTGGTATTTGAGCTAAGATCTGACCATTAGAAGTCAGGGAGGCAAAGCACTGAAGGGAAAAGGTGAGGTGAACAGCAGTGGTGGGCCAGTGTGTCTAGAATGGAATGGGGCAGAAATAATGGTACTGGATATCTAAATGGTGATGTCAGGTGGGTAGCTGGAGTTCAGGGAAGAGGTCAGCTAGAAATATGGATGTCCAAGTCATCACCCTAGAGGTGGAGTTAAAGCCACAGAAGTAAATGAGTTTCCCATGGTGCATGTGCTGCTGAAGGTATGAGAGGTATTAATAACTTCAGGTGCTATGTAGGTAAACACTTGAAATTGTACTGTGATTATTTTTAGTGCATTAGAAAAAATACAGAACCGTGCATAGTGGAAGATGAACGACATCACACATCCTATGGAAAAAAATTCACAAAATATTAATAGCTCTAAACATTTCTATCTTTTTCTCAGTTCCCTGGGTTGCACCCTGCCCCGCTCTCTCTGTCTCTCTCCATGGTCCTAGGTCTCCTCTTTCATATCTCTCCTCTCTGGAACAACTTCCTGGCTCCAGCTTCCTCCCACCCTCACTGTCCTCCACCCCTCAATTCCTTTGCTCTGTCAGAAAGATTAGATCTTGTCCAGCCTCTTGTGTGTATCTCACACCCATTAACCAGCTGCTTAGGAGGAACTAGTCTTAGAAGGAAGATGAAAACTGTTTAAGATAACAGCATCTTTCCTAATGCAAATACTTTTTCTTCCTGTTACAAAAGACCTGCAAGTCTAACCATATCTTGGTGAAAAAACCAGAGTCACTGTTGTGTATCCTGGGATTCGGCCACAGATTTGGGGAGAGTTCTCAGGGAGGATGATTTTAATGAATGGTAGAGTAATACAAAACAGGGAGACTTGTCCTGAGGGCTCTTGCCTCCCCTGGACCAGGACCTGGCCTACCCATCCCAGCTCTGAGACTTTGGGCAATTTGCTTCACTCTTCTGGGTCTCAGAGCCATCATCTCTGAAAGTGGAGCTCACATTTACTTTGAAGAGTTGTTGTGAGGCTGGGCGCAGTGGCTCACGCCTGTAATCCCAGCACTTTGGGAGGCAGAGGAGGAAGGATGGCTTGAACCCAGGAGTTCGAGACCAGCCTGGGAAATATAGCGAGATCCCATCTCTACAAAAAATTTAGCCAATCATGGGGGTGTGCACCTGTAGTCCCAGACACTTGGGAGGCTGAGGCAGGAGAATTGCTTGAGCCCTAGGAGTTTGAGGTTGCAGTGAGCTATGATGACACCACTGCATTCTAGCCCAGGCAACAGAGTGAGATCTTCTTTCCAAAAAAAAAAAAAAAAAAATTGAGGGTTGTGAGAATTATTTTAGATGAGGTAGCACCTATTAAGTTTTTTAGACAGTGACAATAAATTAGACGCAAATTGCTTGCATTTCATCTATTTTTATTTGAAATTAATAACTAAAAAGATATTTCAAGCAACTTTTATTTTTAATAAATATACAACATTTAGTTTTCATTGAATTTATTTATTACAGTTACCCTCTATTTGGAAATTAATGGAAGTTTCCCCTTTACATAACTTCTCCCTTTTAAACAAACTTATATACATTTTAAGAAGTGGGCTGATTGATGGGAAAAAAGAAAATAACAGTACAGCTCATATGGGACATAGAATTGTTTTTGAAGAAGAGGCTCAAATAATCAGAGTTTAGGAAACAAAGAACTAAGAAGAAAGTGTAGCTAGTCTGTTTTCTTTCATTTCGAAAGGGCTTTCAAAATCAGCTAATTAGCTTTCTTTTCTATTCAAGGAATCATTTTAGGGCAAATTTGCCAAATTTATCATTAAAAACAGCAGCAACAACAAAACTCAGCAGTACTCTATCCAGTTTCATTGCTTATTTTAGATTTCCATATTTAACTGAAGATTTCCTGGAAACTCCTGCCCATTCAGCCTACTCACGATGGCAATCTAGGATGCAAGATTAATTATTACATGGTTGAATGGCTAACAGTGTATTAATCTTTGCAGAGCAAGGGACACTCTTAATTAAAACTCCAAAAGAAAAATCATAATTAACTAGGTAGAAATACTTGTTCATTAAAGAAAGATGTTAAGAGACAGTGTTAGGGAAATGAGCAACTCAGTTCTTGATTTCTAGAATGTCTGGGCTATTCCCATGCAGAAAGAAGGTATCGGAAGGTCAAACTTGTCTTGAGTTTGGAAGAAAAATTATGCTGTTCTTTGTAAGAGACAAAAGTGGGAGAGGACAGGGATTACATGTATCTGGAGGGGCGAGCCAGATAAGGCAGTTTTGGGGTGAAAGACATCACAAGCTCCCAGACCTCGTGGCCCCGCAACATTCATGTTGGTGAAATCTGGTTAAAGGGAAACCCTGAAGAGGGAGACAAGAGGTAGAGAAAAATAAGAGCTAACATTTATTGAGCATTAGTTATGCTCTGGGCATCACCCACATATTAACTCATTAAAGTCCTCCCAAGATTGTATGAGGAACTAATATTATCTCCATTTGATAGGTGGGGTAACTTGCTTAAGCTTAGGTTTCACAGCTAGTAAGTTATGGAGCCAGCACCCAGGACCTGGCTGTTCTGCTCCCAGGAGTCCACCCTCTTAACCACTATCCTAGGCTACCCTTTTAGGAAGGTTACTAAAGGGCAACCCACAGCCCAGGGGATGTGGAATGTGGGGAGAGAGAAGGATGCTGTTGCTAGGCAACCCATGTGGTTTTCTGAGCTGCTAACTAAATCTGTATGAGTAACACAGATTTATGTGTTTGTTTGAAATCATTAGTTTATTCCTAACCAGAGGAAGCCTGGAATTCTTATGGCCCTGGAGAGAGGTGAGTGACCCTGCAGTTCACTCTGGGAGGGCTGAGAAGTCTGGCAGAATCATCCTATCACCAGGTAGTAGCTCCCCTTCTCCTTCCTGCTCTGTCCCAGGCCACAGTTCCCTGATGTCTGTGTGATGACATTTCTGGGTGGACACCAGTGACTGACTCAGACCATGGCATCTCCAGCCAGTCACGCTCTGGAACAGTTTACAGCAGTGACTCCCTCTTGGCTTAAAAAAGCAAACAAACCCACTTGCCTAGTCCCTTCTATCATTATTGGCTACCTGAAAGGGAGTCACATTTTATGATTGCAGTTCAAAATGAGCTTAAATTCTTGCCAAATTTTAAATGCACATATGTATGATTTTTATGAAACATGAGGGATATTATGGAATCAAACAGATAAAATAGTGTGATGTTACTTGGACACATCTGGAAACCACTGGTATGAGCCCAGTTCAAATCGATTTCTCCACTCAGCCCTACTGACATTTTGGGCTATATAATTCTTTGTTGTGGGGGCCTGTCCTGTGCATTGTAGAAGGTTTATTAGCAGCACCCTACCTCTCCCTGTTATATGCCAGCAGCACCACGCCCTCCTACCCCAGTTGTGACAAAAGTGTTTCCAGACTATGTCAGATGTCCCCCGGCAGGAAAAGACAGCATGGTTGAGAGATACTGAAATAAAGCATATTAAAGTATTCTATGTAGTCCTTATAGTAGGAAATAGCATTTTTCTTGAGAAGCAGATGCTAACATTCCTAACATCATTTTTCTTCACTGCCCAACAACTATGTGAATACATTCTTGTGATAAAAGATATAGAAGATTCAAATAATACTAAAGTTTACAGATCAAACTGTGAAAATTCTTAGACCACCTCATCCCCACTGTCTTCATCCCCGTCTCTTATATACCTCCTTGTGGTTCATTTTCCAAGAATCATATCTTTATTATTTCTCTCAATACGTTCCAGACATCTGCATTTGGTCCATGGATAGAGTTTCAATCATTTCAACAACTTCTGGGGATTCTTTTTCTAATTTGCATGGTTCTATTTTCTTCTTAAACATTTTTTTAAAGGCCCATTTCAATTTCTTACCAAGCACGCTAACTCATAGTCATTTATAAGTGTATGAAAAGTAACCACAGCAAGACCACATAGTATAGACCAGTGGTTCTCAAAGTGTGGTTTCACTGCAGCATCAGCATCATGTGGTAATTATTAGAAATGCAAATGCTCAAGTCCCTCGCCAGGCCTGCTAAATTAGAAACTCTGCAGGTGGGACCCAGCAGTCTATGGTTTAAACAGCTCTTCATGTGTCCATCATACCAAAGTTAAAGGGACACTCCTTAGTGAGGATTTCCCTGGGCTATCGCCTCTTCTATTGACTTGTCTTGCTGCTGGGTGTGTTACCTTAAACCTCGCTTGGTGCAAATGTTTCTGTACATGATTTCTGAATTTGCACAAGCTGGTCTCTCAGATCACCCACAGGGTACAACTAATAGCTCTGCACTCAGAGGTCCCATGTTTCTTTTCTAACCCAGTTCTGTATTGGACATTGCACGCAAGGTGACAGTCCATTTTGCCTTGACAATTCTCACTGTTGCAGTTATTGCCTATGCCCTTTTTAACCTGGTAATCTGTACCTTCCATTTAAAACATCACCTCAATTCAGCGAAGTAGCTTGATGACTATGTCACCTCTCCTCTCTTACATATGGAAGGATAAAATTGACAGTGGGGAATAATGAAGAAAGATTTGAACTATACTTAAAAAACTAAAGGAAAATCACCATAAGAAAACAAAAACCCAATTAAAAAGTGGGTAAAAGATCTGAAGAGGCCGGGAATGCAGTGGCTCATGCCTGTAATTCCAAAGACTTTGGAAGGTCTTTGGGTGGGAGGATCATAGGAGTTTGAGACCAGCCTGTGCAACATGTGAGACCCTGTCTGTACAAAAAAATAAAAAATTAGCTGGATGTGGTGGCACAGGCCTGTAGTCCCAGCTACTCAGGATGCTCACGCAGGAGGATTGCTTGAGCCCGGGAGTTCAAGGTTGCAGCGAGCTGTGATCAGGCCACTGCACTCCAGCCTGGGCAACAGAGTGAGATCCAGTCTCAAAAAAGAAAAAAAAAAAAAAAGATCTGAACACACACCTCACCAAAGAAGAAAAATAGATGGCAAATATACATGTGAAAAATACTCAGCATTATTCATGGTTTGTCATTAGAGAATTGCAAATTAAAACGAGCTATCACTGCACATCTGTTAGAATGGCAAAAAAATGAAAACAAAACCAAACAAAAACCACACCTGACAATACAAACTGATGGTGAGAACACACAGCAGCAAGACCTCTCTTCCATTGCTGCAGGGAATGAGAAATGGTATAGCCACTCTGGAAAACATTTTGGCAGTTTCTTATAAAACTTAAACATAGTCCACCATATGATCCAGCAATAGTACTCCTACTGATTTGAAAATTTATCTGATTTGAAAACTTAGGTCCATATAAAAACCTGCACACAAATGTTTATAGCAGCTTTATTCTTAATTGTCCTAAACCAGAAGCAACTGAGATGAACAAATAATAGGTGAACGATTAGTAGGTGAACGAATAAATAAACTGCAGTACATCCATACGGTGAATGTTATTCAGTGATAAAAAGAAATGAGCTATGATGTTACAAGAAAACATATACTAATCTTATGTGTATATTGCTAAGTGAAAGAAGCATCATGAAGCCAGAAATGCTATACCCTGTATGATTCCAATTATATGACCTTTTGAAAAGGCAAAACTAAAGAGATGGTGAAGAGAGCAAGGTAGGGATGCACAATGTCAGAACCTCTCATTTATTGCCAGTGCTAGTGCAAAATGGATAGCCACTTTGGAAAACAGATTGGCCATGATTACCAGGGGCCAGGGGCCGGGGGGATGGTGGTGGAGGAGGCTGACACATAGGGGATCTATTTTTTAAATTTTATGAGGAATTTCATTTTTACTGATTAAAAAGATGATTATACAGACATGAAAATATATTCAAATATTTGGACACATTAAATATATCTTTTGTGACTTCATATACTTTATATAGAAGTATTCAAAGCAGTATCATACTTGCTAACAGTTAGTGGTATTTTGATTTTGAACTTTCATCAGAATCTCTGAGACATTTACCGACTAAACATATTAAGATTCTAGAAAAATAAAAGATGACAATAGTCATCTAACTAAGAGCAATTTGAGGGTGAGAAATAGCAGTTGTCTAGGAATGTATCACCAAAGCACAGTGTACATTAAACTTACAAAGTTTTTAAAATTTAAACAATTCTTAAAATTACCTTTCAGAAGACATACTGACCGTATTTTAAACACATTATCTTAAATTTCGAAGACAAATGTTTTTCTCCATAGCTACCTCCCTCAGCAAACCCTAGTGAAATGGATAGCCAGTGTGCTTTGGACACTTTAGCCAAGGTGCTCTGGACACTGGCTGTATGTGAGAGGTTCGGTTTGCCACACTTCCTGAGTAAAGCAATTACGACAGAACCATCTGGACTGCAGCGTATATAATTTGCACATTTGTGAAGTTTGTTATGTAGCCATATAATTGTTGTCATATAATTTTTAAAGACCTTTTCCTGCCACAAATAACCATGCTCATTACAGAACAGTTGGAAAATATAAAAAATTATGGAAAAGAAAATAAAAACATCTGTAATCTTACCACATATAGATACCTACTGGCAATATTCTGGTGCGTTTATTTCCCATCTTTTTTTAAGCATACAAAAATATAAATGCATACATATAAAAATGTAGTTATATGATTTACAGAACTTGATATCCTGCTTTCTTCACTGAATGAAATGGTCTTGAGTCGCTTTCCCTTCTCTTTATATATTCTTCACAAGAATTTATAATATTAATTGCCAAAAACCTTTCACTGAATAGCTACACTATAATATACAGAGTGGTATTTATAATTTTATAGCTTTAGAGTTTTATTTTGTATATTTAGTTTATTTTGTATAAACTTTTAAAAGCTGTATTAGAAATGTATATCAATTATATATTTTGACAACTGTTGCCTCTCAGCATGCAATTCAACTGGTATATGGTCTCTTTATGTTTCAACAACCTCTTAAAGATTAGGAAGGGCCACCAAGTTAGACACTGAACAAGGATACTATGTGCCAGCATTTAAGGTCACATTCCTGAGGGTCCATCTGAAAGTGATAGATTCTGTATTGTCACACATGAATAACTGAAGGTCTGCTTGTAAAGTTCACTTGCTGAACTCCTACAAGCTGTAAAACAGAGTTTATGGGTTTGTGGTCCAACCTATTCCCATTGCAATGTATAAATGGATGTTATTGCCTGGATCTAAAATGAGAGTTCTTCCTTGCTGAGCTGGGTCTTCTTGAAAATTAAAGAGAGGGTCAGTCACTGCCTGCCACAGGCTCTGAAGGCTGCCTGAGAGTAGATTTGACTTTATGTGAGGGCTCTGTCCTGATGAGGCAATTTCTTCACCTCTTTTCCTTCCTAATCTTTTAAAAGTTTCTATCTCAGGATCAACATAGATTTCACGAGAATACCCAATCAGTTTGCAAGAAGGCTCAATATGATGGCAGGATGACTGTTTAATCACTATAAAGGTGACATTTGCTTCTTGTGAGAAACTTTTGGGGATTTTGGCCAGATCTTCTATGTATTCCTTGCAGATATAACATTGGAAGTGACACATGAAGACTGCAATGGCCTGGTACTCCTAGAACAGCATGACAAATGACACCTGCTTCTCAGAGCCACCAGTAGCTCAGCCACTGTGGCCACCAGGGGGTCCCCGTGTTCAGGGTGGGTTGGAGCTGGGACTGGAGCTATGAGGACATTAACCTGTGATGTGACCTGGGTGGGGGCAGCCATTGTGCCCTGCTGTCAAGGGCCAGGGGGGTACTCTGAGTGGGCACCAGCCCACAGAGAAACTTTTAAGATAATAAAACTAATCTGTTTGATACTATAATGTTGAATACAAGACATTAAGAATTTGTTGAGACTCATAGCACTTCGCAGCTCAAAGACTAAGCCTCAAAGTATGTAAATTAAAAAAAATCATCTAGACAATTGAGGGATCCAGGATGGAATACAGAATGGGGCAAAACGAACACAAAAACAAAACTAAATGTATTACAGATGTTTGAAACAAACTACTTGAAAGGGGGAGGGTAAGGTGCTACCTTAAGTAACTTTGGAAATGAATGGAATCTGTGAGACTAACGGCAACAGGAACCATACACTAGCACTGTACTCTAGTTGATAATGTTGTTTTCCATAGGGATATTGGTTAAAAGTTCTAAAACCACAATACATATGTACTGAAATTAAATAATTAAGTAAATGGATGGTGGGTGGTTGAAGCCAGGTTTCTCACAGTTGGATTGGGAGGTCATAGATAAGCAAGGGAGGAGGCTAGTATGACTCACGTAGTAATAGATTAAAGTTGGAGACATCAGAATAAACTCATGCTTAGTTTAATATAATACATATGGTTACATATATTATAGAAACAGTACACACACACACACACACGTATGCATATGTATCCTTGTTTTATCAGCTGAGAAAGCCTAGAAGCAAGGACACTCAGTAGCAGCAAGAACACCTAGCACCCAGATCTTGGTTTCTAATATCTTTCTCCAATAAAAGGTATAAGGTAGGGCTCCTTGGAAAAATGGCTGACTTTAGAATCGTGGCAGGAAATATATAAAATGACCCTGCAGCATCTTGTAGTGGCAGAAAATAAGAAAAGTGCTCAAAAACCGAACAGAACAAATATATAAACAAAAATCCACAATGTCAAATGAATACGGGAGCTAATGGAAAGATCTTGCAATGGCCAAAGCTGAGCAACAAAAAAATGAAGTAGTATTGGATTATAAGGCAAAGCATAAAAAAATCCTTAAGTCCATATTGATGTAAATAAATGACTGAATAAATAAATAAACAATAAACAAATCTCCTGTCAGAAGAAATCTAAATAATTTATTATATATAGATACTCCATCCTTAAGGAGGTGAATCATAACTCCCCCTCTTTAAGTGTGGGCTGTACATAGTGACTTTCTTTCAAAGAGTACAATAGGAAAAGGAGAAAAAAGGGTAACTTTACAGTGGAGAAGACAAGTGGGCAGGGTTAATAACAACAGCGGTAAGTCATATTGATAGTATGTACCATTGATATGATGTGATAAGAATGACATTTTACTTCAGTGGTCTTCCTCCCAAGATCGCATTATCTCAGTCTAATCATGACATAAACATTAGACAAACTCCAATTGAGGGACATTCTAAAAATCACCTGAACAGTATTCCTCAAAAGAGTCAAATTACCATTTTTTTAAAAAGTCTAGTCTGGGCACACTGGCTTATGCCTAGAATGTCAGCATTTTGGGAGGCTGAGGCAGGAGGATCGCTTGAGGCTAGGAGTTCAAGACCAGCCTGGGCAACACAGTGAAACCCTGTCTCTACAAAAAATAATAAAAAAACATTAGCTGGGCATGGTGGTGCACACTTGTAGTCCCAGCTACTCAGGAGGCTGAGGCAGGAGGATTGCTTGAGCCGGGGAGTTTTAGGTTGCAGCGAGGTGTGATCACACCACTGCACTCCAGCCTGGGCAACAGAGCACAAGACTCTGTCTCATAAAAAAAAAAAAAAAATCTGAAAACTGTCACAACTAAGAGGAGCGTAACGAGATGAGATGATTAACGGTAATGTGATATCCTGTATGGTATCTTGAAACAGAAAAAGAACACTAGGAAGAAAACTGAAGAAATCTCAATAAAGTATGGACTTAGTTAACAAAACTGTATGTACATTGATTCATTAATTTGTGGCAAGTGTATCATAAGGGAACACTGGGTGTGTGGTATATGGGAACTCTCTGAAATAATTCTGTAAATCTAAAACTGTTCTAAAATTAAAATTTTACTTAAAAAAAAAAACACCTAAAGGGAGCCAATGCATGAATTCCCACAAGATAGTGACATCATTCTTTGCAGTGTTCTATGAAACAGTCCACTTTTTTCAAAAAGAAATGTAAATTTCTGAGCTCTTTGAAAGTTGCAGTGCTCATTGCCTACGAACACATTAAGGTGGCATTCTGCAAAAAGAAAAAAAATTCTCAGGGAGAGAGACAGTGAGAGAAGAAGTGTGTAATATTCTCTTGGACGTTTGAGGTTTTGGAGGACTGTCCCCCAGACTACCTTAAAACCTGGCAGTGTCTGGGGGATGCTCTGGTTCTCTTCCAAGATCCTCCCACACTCCTGTGGTTAGACTACTTCCGCCATCCCTGCAGTCACACCCTCTTAGGCAAAGGATTGCGAAAAGGACCCCAGGTATATTGTTAATACTTTTCTATTGTCATTATAACAAATTATTATACACTTAGTGGCTTAAACACAACAAAAAGACAGGTGTGAATCTTTATAACACACCTGTCTGACATATTCTCATTAACATTATCATTTTTGTAGATGGTAACCTCTGCAGGTTTACACAGTTCTCAGAGGTAGACTGTGGGAGACGGCCTCCAAAGATGGCCACCACATTAGCTTTGCACTGCTTTATCCAAGAGTGCTATTTCAGAGAGAAACTTTTATTTTGTTTAGTTCACTGCTACGTGGGATTTCTGTTAGAGCAACTGAAGCTAACTAATACAGCTTCCAAATACTGTAGAGTCATTTTTCAAGTTCTACTATTTCTACTTCTATAACATCTTCCTTGCCCACCGATTGTCTCTATCCCCACTGTCATGCCACTAATTTCTTTCTTCTCTCAGTTACCAGAAGAGCCTCCTAACTGAGATGGTCTCTAATATAGTGGTTCTCAAGATGATTTTTCCTCCCAGGGGATATTTAACAGTGTTATGACACATCTTTGGTTCTTATAACCGGGGACGGTGAGGGTTCTATTGGCATTTTATGGATAGAGACTAGGGATGCTGCCAAACATCCTACAATGTACAGAATGGTCCCCCACAACAAAAATTTTTGTAGCCTAAAATATCGACAGTGCTGAGATTGAGAAACCCTGACCTAATCTATCCCTCACATTCTATCACAATCTCCAGTGACAGATTCACATTACAGATCTGAGCATGACTCTGGTGGTGTACCCCTATCAGATTCATGGCTTCCTATCATCTTTTGAACAGACTTCACTTCATTTGGGGGAAAATTCCAATATTATGAGTCTTGCCTCCCCAAGGGAGTTGAGACGCCAATGCCCAGTCTCCTCTGTAGCAAGAACTCAGGCGTGGGACCCAGACTCCCTCAATCAGATCTACCCCATGAGCCTTTGATTTGGAAGTGAGCAAAGTGAAGACAGAGGCTCTTACTGAAGTTTGGCATTTTGCAGGGGGCTGCAAAAGTACGTGGAACATTTGATTGTAGCAGTGGCTGCCATTCCCCAGTGGTTCCTGGCAGTGGTGACAGCAGTTTCCTCCAGTGTTGGGTGGGGAGGTAGTAGCAATCTCAGTCATGGTAGTTTCCTCATCAGGCCAGTTCTTCAGCTAGGTTCTGAGCTTCATTCTCAGAAGCTTTAGCTGGGGGCCACTTCTCCAGTCCTCCCCAGAATTCCCTGAGCTGTACAATACCTTTTTAATACACACCTTTTCTGCTTAGCCAGCCAGAGACAGCTTCTATTGCTCAGAACTAAGAACCCTGATAACAAAGACTCCCCTTCTTAAAACTCTCCAGTGGCTTCCCATACATTCCAGAATGTGCTCCAAACCCTTTGTTTAGTCCAAGGCTCTTCTTAAAATGGGGGTGTATCCACTCTGTCTTTCACTCTGGTCACACAGAGTCACCCTGGGCCAGTCGCCCTTCCTCAATCCCATATTGCTCACTACTAAAGAATTCTACTGGCACAGCAACCCTCCCCCATGTACCCCAATCCTCAGGTCTGTATTTATCCCCATCATAAATGAGACACTTCTTACACTCCACTGCAAGAGTTGATTCACTCACCTGTAGACTCTGCATGGGCAGGAACACGTCCCTTTGGTCTGAGTATCCAGCCTGTAGGATCTCTGTCACAAAGCGGGCAGTCTATACGTACTTGAGGAACGAAGGGCAGGATGTGGACAAGTGCTGCCACCTATTGGGATAAACTTTATTCACCTCTTCTATAGTGATTCGGACAATGGTTACCACACAAAGATGGATGTGAGGATTCTCTCCCTCATCCAAGTTATCATTGTCAGATCCTCTATGGTAGCCAGCCTTCAGAACGGCCCCCAGGGACCCTCGTCTAGCGGTGTTCATGCCTTTAGGTTGATCCTCCCACACAGAAGGGCTGCTTTGTAACCAGCAGAATATGACAGAAGCAATGGTAGGTGACTTCTGAGGATAGACGGTAAAACATATTGTGGCTTTTGCCTGGGTCTCTCTTTTGGATCCTTGCTCTGAGGGAAGCCAGCTGCCATGTCACGGGGACACTCAAGCAGCCCTATGGAGAGGTTCATGTCGTCAAAAACTGAGGCCTCTTGTCAACAGTCCTGTGAGTGCGCCACCGTGGAAGCCGATCCTCCAGCCGAGCCAAGACTCGAAAGATGACTGCCGCCCTGGCCCACACCTTGACTGTACTCCTGTGAGACCCCGAAGCAGACGGGCCCAGCTACGCCATCCCCAAACTCCTGACCTACGGAACCCATTTATTTATGGGATAATAAATGTTTATTGCCTCAAGCTGTTGAGCTTTGGGGTGACTGTTATGCAGCAATAGATTTCGAGTACACTGTCCAACACAGCTCACTGACTGCAGGCTGTTTGCATTTTGCTGTGACAGTTGGAAACTACCGGAGCCCGTGCTCACCCCAAGGCTTCTTAACCTAAGGCTTCCCAGAGCAGAGGCCGCTGGGGCCGGGCGCCACGGAAAAATGGGGTAACACCGGATCCTCGGGGCGGGGCGACTGTATCGCCTGTCTGCAGCACCCCTTTTAGCGCTACGGTTCTCGGAGGCACAGGGGAAGGAGGCGCCACAGCCACCGCAGCTGACTAGCAGGGACACCGGCGCCCCGCCGGGGCCCAGCGCCTGCGCAGTGTGCTCGTCGCTGTTCAGGCAGCGCCGTTGCGCGCCGAGTCGTCGAACGGAGGCCCCCAAGCGGCCGGGCTCCCCGCGGCCGCCAGCCACCCGCTCGCCGGGTCGGCTGTAGGGGGCGCCCTCACGAGAGGGGCGGAGCGCTCCAGTTCCAGAGACAGGCCGGCAGGGCGGCCGCCGCGGCCGGGCCTTTTCCGCGTTACACCTCGGCACCCCCTCAGCTCCGGCAGTCGCCGCTCCGGGCCCCTCGGCCCTCCCGCCGCCGCCATGAGGCTGCGCGTGCGGCTTCAGAAGCGGACCCGGCCGCTGGAGGTGCCCGAAGCGGAGCCGACCCTGGGGCAGCTGCGCGCGCACCTGAGCCAGGCCCTGCTGCCCACCTGGGGCTACAGGTACGCGGGGCCGCGGCGGGGTGGCACCGCGGGAGAGGGGCGCCTCGGCGTGGGGCCGTCTGCGCGACTGCGGGCGCGGGCGTGGCCGGGGTGCGGGGCCGTCACGTGAGGCCGGGCTCCCCGGGCGTCGCCGGCCCGAGGGCACCGGTGACTGTGACGCGCGGTGGGCAGCCGAGGTCCCGCGCCCGGACGACATGGCCCAACCTGCCAGGGGCTCCGCTCCCCTCCTGGGTGAGTGATCGCCGGTGCTTTCGCTGCAGAGGAAACCAGGGGGCGGAGGGAACGCAGAACTGATCGACTGGTTAACTGTCGAGTTAGAAGCTGTGAGCTTGCTTTGGGTCAGACCTTTCCGCGCAGTCAGGGGTTTAAGTTCACCTTCGTCAGCTGTTGGATACGTCAGTGAAAAAGTTTGGAACGTACCCTCCATCCGAGACCACCGATAACTTGTACCGCTGCCCTAAGGCGGCAGTAGTTTTCAGCCCCCGTTGAGTGTGCATGTGCCAGGCTCCGCGGTGAGCACTTTGAGTTACCCGCCGCCAAGGTTTAGAAAATAAAGCATGTAGGTGTGTTTCAGATCATTTGATTTTCTTAGGCGAAATGTCGCTTTTTTGCTAAAACTGAGGTAAACGTTGGCCTGTGATGACCCTGGAGAACTTGCTGTTTAGGGGCAGTGCAGCTGAGAAAGGATCACATTCCGTTATTAATTTGTGGGACTGCAGATGAAGCTGCTTTGTTTCCCCAGAAGATGCTTTCGGAGGACAATAACCTGGGATTAGAGGGGCAATGTAAGAGTGGGCCTCTTCAGATAGTGAGCTAGTTAATGTGAAATTTATGAGTGAAATTTATGAGGCAAAAGAAAAAAGAAGTTCCCTGGAGCTTTTTAGGTGACTTCTTCAAAACAAAAGAAACCTTTCTGCTGATTGGCTCTGCTAATAATTATACACTTTAACTTTATTTTTAGGGAATTCAGTAAAATGAGGCCAGATTCTGGGTTTCTCACCCTTTCATTTTTCAGGTTAAGACATTATTAGATTGAGAATAAATCCATTCTCTTCCAGATTAAAAAAAAACTGAAACGAGATATTGACATAACTCCCTTTAAACATTATAGTGACTTGCCTATTGTTATTTCTTGGTGTTAAATGTAAGTGTTTTACGTGCTGGCATCATTACCCTGCCATAAATCTTCAAAATTAACTTCTTTTAAGGTATTTCTCTTTGTGTGTGTGTTATTTTTTAATTAGGCAGGACTGTCTTGAAAGGCTATGTGAAACTCAATATGACTGCTTGCCCAAGAGCTCAAGTTAGTTTCTCTTTCAGGTTTGCTTTTACAGTTGAGGCTGGTTAACTAGAAGGAATTTAAGCTTTAGAATGTGAAAGTAAATTCATTTTTTCTGAAAGTATGTTCATTTTCTTATAAATGGAGAGTTTTGAAATGTATCTATATATTATTATTTTTAAAATGTCTTTACTGAGCACATGGATCTGGGATTACCATAAAATATTTTTTAAAAGCCCGAGGTTTCTAGAATTTCATTTCTTGGTAAAGTTAAATACTACCCCCGCAGCCCTCACCCCCAATTTCAGAAAACAGAATCTTGGAAAACTATTTGTTATTTTGGAAATATCTCTTCCCTTTTTCTAAAGTGGGAGGGAAAGCTGACATTTTTATTAAGCAGGCTGTTCTTTACCTTTTCTACAAATGGATATTTGAATGTACATTGTACTAGATGCTGTTTCAAAAAGCAGCCTTTTGCTGTGACTAATGATCTGTAAATACATAGTTCATTTGAGGTGTTTTTCCTTTTTCTGCCAAAGTTGGAATGGTGTTTTTGTGGGCAGCTGGCAGATTTTCAACATTTTGTTTATCAAAGCATTTTGAAAACAGAAGCAGGGCTACTTATTTTCTAATAAACAAGAATAGTTTCTACTTCAGTAACTTCCCTACCAAAGACACTTTAATTTGTAAAAAAAAAAAAAAAATTTCCAAGTGAAATAAAAACAAATGAATATTTAGAGCACTTTTCAAAATACAGCACTGTGAGGAAAGTAAACAGAACATGATTTTCTTTTTTTTTTTTTTCAGACAGAGTCTCACTCTTTAGCCCGGGCTAGAGTTCCGTGGCGTCAGCCTAGCTCTCAGCAACCTCAAACTCCTGGGCTCAAGCGATCCTCCTGCCTCAGCCTCCCAAGTAGCTGGGACTATAGGCATGTGCCACCATGCCCCGCTAATTTTTTACATGTATTTTTAGTTGGCCAATTAATTTTTTTCCATTTATAGTAGAGATGGTGTCTCACTCTTGCTCAGGCTGGTCTCGAACTCCTGACCTTGAGCCATCCTCCCGCCTCGGCCTCCCAGAGTGCTAGGATTACAGGCATGAGCCACTGCGCCGGCCCAGAACATGATTTTCAAAGGACTTCATCTTTTGTTAACCTCTTAAAAAATAATGCAATTAGCATTGCTGAGCGTAAATATCTTAAAGAATGTTTTACAATGTTTTGGTAATTATTCATCACCACTATGATGAAAAACCAATGATATTCTTCCAAGGTCAAATAATCTGCGATGCAGAAAAGATGGGAGTTGATTGCTTCAGGCTTATTTGAACTCAGAGCTTGTTTAGCAGTGGGTTTTTGTGTTTGTGCTATGTTCCATATAAAAGATATTATAACTGATCATTGGTAGGATGGGTGAACTTGTACTTGTCATCATCAGTACGAGGGTTGAATTTGTACTCAGTTATATACATACACTCATCCAACTTTTTGTATTTATGAATATTCATTTAGGACGTGGATATGTTGGAACCAATGTAAGTGAACTATCCTGTAAGGACATTGAATAGGCAGGCCAGATTACACTTTCCTCTTGATCTTCCCAGCTAATGTTTGCATTTATTTCTGAAATACTGTATATGCTAAGTGCTGGGGATACAGTTTTGAACTGGACAGACAAGATCCCTGATCTTATGAAACTTAAGTTCTAGCGGTAGGGATGGGGTAGACAGATAATAGAAAAATAAATATGTTTTCAAGTAGTGGTATTGGAATAAAACATGAGAGTGGAATAAAGAGTGCTGGAGTCTAAGTGGAAGGCATCTCTGAAGAGGTGACATTTGAGCTGAGACCTGAATGATGAGGAGGAGTCAGTCATTTGAAGACCTGGAAGAGCAAATGGAGAGGCCCAAAGGCTGCAATGAGAGAGATCTTTTTGGAACAGATGGAAAGCTCACGTGAACAGAGAACAGCAAGGGAGAGGATGGACGACACAAGATGCGGGAGGAGAAGTGAGAAGGGGTCAAATGTTGGGCTTCTCACGGCTATGTTACAGATTCTATTTCAAGTTCAAATAGACGCCATTGTAGGGTTTTAAGCGGAACGATTTTTATATCTAATTTATATTTTAAAAAGGGTATTTCACTGAATCTTAGTTGCTATTAATTGTAATACACTATTAATTGTAATACGTTGTTTTATGTAACACTGAGGGGAGAAAATGCTATCAGTTAAACTATGTCATGGATTTTTAAGAGGCACCCCAATTTCAAAGATGTCAAAATATAAAGGAAGTGTGTATCTTAGAATTAATGAACACATTGGTTAATGATAGAGAATTGCTGTATCCTATCTCCCAGGCTATGGTTTTAGCCATTAGAAATCTATAAACTAGGCCTTTGGTGATAAGAACAAACTATAAACTAGGCATTTGGTGATAAGCCATTAGAAATCTATAAACTAGGCATTTGGTGATAATTTTCTCAAAACTTTAGCCTACTGATTTTCGTTACTTAGTTCTTCTAGGTCATATCATGCACCTTATATATGTTCCAAATGTATTATTGAGGGTACTGGTAATAGGTAAGCTCTTACCATCCTTATCCATCTTTCTTGGCAGTTCTGATACCCGATTTGCAATTACATTGAACAACAAGGATGCCCTTACTGGAGATGAAGAGACCTTGGCTTCATATGGGATTGTTTCTGGGGACTTGATATGTTTGATTCTTGAAGATGCCATTCCAGCACCTAATTTACCTTCATCCACAGATTCAGAGCATTCCTCACTCCAGAATAATGACCAACCCTCTTTGGCCACCAGCTCCAATCAGGCGAGCATACAGGATGAACAACTGAGTGACTCATTTCAAGGACAAGCAGCCCAATCTGATGTCTGGAATGATGATAGTATGGTAGGTATTAAACACCAAGATATTAAATAGAGTAGGTGATAAATCATATTGAACACCTCAGTTGAATTCCTTACCAGTCGGGATAATTATCATTAGTAGATTTCATATTGTATCCTTATAGGACATTTTTTTAAACTGCTAAATGTCTGTACCAATATTGGGATGGCGTTCTGAAGTACCTAGCTTTTACCTATTTATTTTATTCAGACATTTCTTCAGATAAATTATTGCTTGGTTTCCATTTTTGTGTCTAAGCTCACAATTTCCAGTTTTGCTTCCTTGGTCTATGCCATGCATTAAGGTTATATATATACATATATGTCAGTTATTTCCAAGTGATTTTCAGGACATTTATACCTGCATTTTTAAATTGTCATCGCAGACTTTATAAATTTGGAAATGTGTGTACTGATATTCTCTTCTTCCCAAACCAGTTACCCATCTCTGTCCGTCAGTGAAACTCCTATTTTCCTGTGACTTTTGATTCCTTGTTTCTAACCCATTCATTAATTTGCCTTGTCAGTTTTCCTTTTCCATTTGATTCTTCCAATATCTCTATTCATTAATCTTTCTAGGTTTGACTTCTTCCTACCCATTTTTGATTCTGTTGTCACTTTGCTCTTTAGTAACTCTATCTGATAGATAAACTTGTGCTCATAATTTTTGAACTGAAAAAGACCAAACACCTCTAGTTCAACCACGTCATTTTACAGAATAGGAAAATGATGTCTATCCTCCTGTACTTAGTTTCAAGGCTTTCTGAAAAGTTTCCCACCCAACCTTACCAGGACTGGTTTTTGTTCTTCCCTCCTGTAAAATACCATCTCCAGTCAGACCAGACTCCTTACCATTTTCCCTCCACCAGCCAACACATTCACACGCTCACACGCGTGTGTGTATACACAACCTGGGGACTGTCTCCATGTCTTTGCTGTTGCTGTTCACCCAGACTGGAACCTGTTACCTTTCCTCCCTCTTCTATCTGTGTTTCTGCCCATCCTCCAAGGCCCTTGCCAACTATAGCCTGATAGTTTTCTTTCATTTCTTTGTGTTTGTCATCTTTATTGCCTTGTACATGCCTCGTCATTTATCCCACCTTTTAATTTCTTGAATGACGTAAATGATCACTTTTATTAATTTATTATTTAATGCCAATACATATGCCATCTTCTTAATTGTTTTTTGTGTGTATACTTATCACCTCAATTTAATTTTTTTGCTGGCCTTAAACATTTATAAGTATTCATGGTACCTATCATGGCATTAAGTATAGACATATTAAAAAATACCTTTTAATAGACTGGTAAATTGTGAAAATTATCTCTGTCCAGATATATGGATTTTAATTTATTTTAGAAATTATTATTGTATCTATGTGTGTTTCTGCTTTATAGAGGTGTCCTGGGGAGTAAGAATTTTATATATGTTAAATATTTTTATTTCAAACTATTAAGGGGATACAAGTGTTTTTGTTACATGGATGAATTGTATAATGCTGAAATCAGGGCTTTTGGTGTACCTGATAGACTTGTTCAGAGATAACTTCAGTAGAAGGGCACATTCTGTTTACTTCTGTGTACTATTAAAATTACTCAGTAAGATGAAGCTTGTCATAGTTACTTTACTAGTTTTCTTTTGGAAAATTTTGAGAAATTAATGTTGCCTCAAGTTAGTCATTTCAGTTCTAAAAGCATATTGTTTTGTATTTTAAGAATTATATGGAAACCGAGCTTGAAATTTCATAAATAATGGTTTAAGTACTTGAAACAGAACAATCTGCTAATTAAATGCAGAATGGAACATTAGAAAAGGAAAATAGGTAAAACTAGAAACCATGGGAGTTAAATTTTACTCTTGTAATTAAACGTAAATTTTCTTATTTCATTGTATTTGGGAATTCATCTAGTCCTCTTGAGTCTTTAATGAGAAACAGGGATAACATGTATCAGACCCTAATATTAGCTCTGATGCATCTTAGTCACTTGCTTTAGTCTTTTATCAATGACAGATGGCAAAATGATCTGTTTAGAGAGGTGTGGTGCCCAGCATTTTTTTCAGTTCCACACATGTGAAGACTGTGATAAATATTCCTATCAGAATGGCTCACAGAATGTTAATAGTTCTCATGGAGTAAGAGTAAGGTTTGATAAGCCCACCAGGGGATTCTGAGATCTCCCTCTCCTGTACTTATCAGCTTAGGGTAACCCTTTTTTATTTTTCAACAAACATTCTGTCCTACACAACTGTCAATAAGTAGTAAATGGCCAGAATTAAGCATAATGGTGAAGAAGCAAAGAGCCTATATTTCATTATTTAGGTTGGTGGCAAGTGGTTTTTAATATAGTAGTTTCTGTTACCCAAAAAATATCGAAATGGTTTTGTGCCAAACCTCCTTTTTTAGGTAGTGTGAATTGTCTATGTTTTAACAAGTGAATTGGGATCTTTTCCATAAGTCATCAGGGCTTAGGTCCTCAGATTTTGAAATAATAGCTATCACCTCTGGTTTCCTTATATTCCTCCAACCTTCCACAATTACTTCATAATTTTAATTTAATCTGCCCTTTCTTTAATGGAAATACAAACTTAAAAAGAAGAAATGTGCTTTGCATTAAAACTTGAGCACATGCCTAGGAAACAAGCTTTCTGAGCAAAATTAATATAGGTAACTTAGTTTTATTGAAGCGGTATGTTCACTTAAAAGCCTTGAACTGGGAGTTTGGAAGTCTGGGTTCATTTCAAGTTTTTATTAGCTGGTAACTTTGATTGTGTTACTTAGTCTTTCTGAGTTACAATTACAGCATCTATAAAAAGGCAGTATCATTTGCCTTGCCTGTTTTATAGGATTGTTGTAAGGTGCAAGTAAGTAAATACTTTGAAAACAAAAACATTGTGGAATTGTAAGATACTGTCCTTCAGCATGTGCTCAGCAAGCATTTATTGAATACCTGCTATGTGCCAGCTACTGTACTGGGGTTACAAAAGTGAGTGACATGTTGTCTGATTCTTTGTAAGCCTGCAGTCATGGAAGGATACAGATATATAATCAGGAAATTGCAATACAGTGTGATAAGGTGCAGTAATCGAGGCCTTTGCAAGGCAGAGTGGTGGCCTTTGTTACCTCTGTTGAAGTGGTCGGGGGAGGGGACACTGCAGTGAGCGTGAAGGGACTGGCAGAAAGTGAACTCGATAACAAGGTCGGGCTCAGGGGCGATGAAGGGCCTTGTATGCTAAGGAGTTTAGGAGTTGAGACTTGATTTTGTAGGCCTGCATTTTTCAGTGTGTCCTCCACGAAAAACTTATGAGATTGTAAGTAAGTGTTATAGGAATGCTGAGCGTTGAGGAGGGAGTGTGGTGTTTTTTGGTTTAGATGTTATGCACACATTATTATTAGACTTTTGTAACGCTGATAATGTACTTTGTGAATATGGAGGGTGAGGTTAGGTGGCCGTGGCATGCGGCATTCTCCACACTTATTCAGTGTGTACCAACGTTTTTCCTAATAACAACCAGGGCCACATTCTAAGGCACAATCAAGGGAAATACTGGTGAATATTAAGCCCAGACATAGAACATGATTGGATCCTTAATTGCCAAAAAACTCTGGCAGCAGTGGTTGGAATGTATGAGAAGACAAAAAAGTGGAGGCAGGGAGGCTTGCTGGGCGGCTGTTGCTAGAGGTCAGGAGATGAGTGATGAGAGGCTGAAGTACCAATAGAGTAGGAAGTGGCAAAGGTTAGAGATATTTAGGAGTTCGTTTCAGTGGGATTTTGAAGACTGATAAGATTTGGGGTGAGGTTTAGTAAGGTAGAGGGAGGAGTCTAGGATGATTTCCATGTTTTTGGCTTGGAGGTAAGGAATTCAGGGTGGAGGAGTAGGTTGCAGGCTCATTTATTTGTGAGGGCTAACTCAGAAACGTCTCCAACTTCTGAAACCAATGCTGTGCTTTGGCTTTGAACACTAATCTCAGTTCACTTTAGGATACAAAATGTACTATGTAAAATAAGTCTTTTTAATAAGTTCATTGTTTTTGTTATCCTTTTCAGTCAGGGCCTAGTCAGAATTTTGGAGCCGAGTCAATTCAAGATGTGGATGTGGAGGAGGGCCCAGGTTTCTCTCCCTCAGAACCCATGCTCTGCAGTGAATCCGAGGAAGGGCAAGTGCCACATTCCTTGGAGACCTTGTATCACTCAGCTGACTGTTCTAACGCCAATGATGCCTTGATAGTGTTGATACACCTTCTTATGTTGGAGTCAGGTTACATACCTCAGGTAAGTACTGCATGCAAAAACCAAACATCTTGTTGGCGTATTTTCCTATGGGAAAGGAGGTGTATCAATATTAGCAAATGCCACTAGGGTGTGGTGGTGTTCTAGGTTTCTTTATTAAACGTGGCTGGGTATTGAACATAAAGTGCGAAACAGTGACGGGCTACAGAAGGCACTCAGTAAATGTTCCCTTCCCTCTCTTCCTTCCTTTTTTCCTCCTTCATTTCCTTTGGCAGTTTTTAGTTAGTATTACAGAGATAATGGCAACTATGGTTAAAAAAAAAAAGACTAAAGATTATATATGATAATATGTAGATGAAGTGGTTAACGAGTGTGGCTGGAGCATGGCTAGCTGGCTCACTAGTTTATGTTAATGGTGCTATGAAAAGTAACTTAAGATTCAGTTAGGAAGAGGGACATTGCTATTATGCTATAGCTACTTGTTTCATTCATTCAGTATTTGTTTGATAAGCATTCACCATGTCAGGTGCAGTGCTTTGTCCCTGCTCTCAAGTTGCCCATAGTCCAGGAGTGGCAGAGATAGACAAGTATATAAACCATTATACTACATTGGTTAAGTTCTAGGAGATACATATAAGATGACAGGGATACACAGAGGAGAACATTTAGAGTAGAGCTTCTCAAACTTTAATGTGCTTGGGAATACCTGAGGATCTCATTAAAATGCAGATTCTGATTTAGTAAATCTGTAATGGAGCCTGAACTTCTGCAAAATGCCAGTGCTGCCTTTTTGTGGGTCCTGTTATGAGTTACAAAGATGTAGAGTAATTCGGTGATTATTGTACACCTGCAGCATGCCATGTGCTGAGCCAGGAATTAAGATATAAAAATATTGGCATATTCCTTGACCTCAAGGAGTCCAAAAGTGGGGGAGAGAGACAAAAGATAATCATGATGTATAAGTAACATGAGTAAACATACATAGATAAATAACATGATAGAAGTATGTAACAGTAGAAATATGGACAGAATGTTAGAGGATCAAAGATTTTTTTTTAAAGGCTTTACAAAGGAAGCCATATTTGAGCTGGGGTCTTAAATAATCATATGACTTTGCTAGGCAAAGTGAGTCTTTGAAGGGAGAAATCAATCCCTATTTCTATGATATAATCTTACCTATTTGAACAAAAATTTTGATAGAAAAATGTTGCAATATATTATTCTCCGTTAATAGCAATCTTAATGATTTGATACATTTTACTGAGGGGACTATATGGAATGCTTATTTCTAAACAAGCTGGGGGTCTTTTGATTGTTAATCCTTTTGAGAGTAACACCTTCATTATTTGTTTCCATTTTGTTTCATTCCCCAGGGTACTGAAGCCAAAGCAGTGTCCATGCCAGAGAATTGGAAGTCAAGTGGGGTGTATAAGCTGCAGTACACGCATCCTCTGTGCGAGGGTGGCTCTGCTGGTCTCACCTGTGTGCCTTTGGGGAACCTAATTGTTGTAAATGGTAATTGGATAGCATAGTCAATGGTTGTTGATTTATGAATACTTTACATGTTTCTCTCCAGATGTTTTATAGCTACTTCAGTGATTAGTTTTGAGTCTTTCTTAATTTTATTTAATGTCTAGACCACTGATAATATAGAATATGAGGCTGATGTTTAGGCCAGTCTTAGGAAAGACGTTCTCTTTTGATATCTTAATCTTTGTAATATTTTATTCCAGGGGCAATTGTGATATGAGCCTAGTTCACATGAACTCTTTGAAGAATACTTTTTTTTTCTTTATGTCTGTGAATGGCTTTATTTTTATTTTTTAAACGAAGACTTTGAACTGAGAGATGGGGAGATAGAGCTGGGGTCACTGTTTATCCAGTTTGGCATCTCTGTGACCAGCAATGTACAGAAACACTACTAAGGGTTCTGAGGCCTTAGTATGTGTGTTTTATTTGATCCCTTCCCCCTCACAAAAGTCACTCTGAATAAAGACTTTCTTTTTCTGTTTTTCCTTTTTCATATAAGAAATTTCACTAGGATAGCAATACATTCCATCTTTGTATTTTATTCTAAGCTCTGATCTCAGATGCCACTTTGGTCTGTACCAACTCTTAGTGGTCTGTGGAATAGTCTCATAATCATACATACTGGAGATCCATTTGAGTAATTAAGAGCTTTCATTTTTATTCTGTTTTATTTGTTTTTTGAGGTTCATTTTTTTAGCTACATAAGATTGGAATGACTGCTTTGTTTTTTTTTTTTTTTTTTTTACCTTTTTAGAGAGAGGGTCTTGCCCTGTCACCTAATCTGGAGTGCAGTGGTGTGATCATAGCTCACTGCAGCCTCGAACTCCTGGGCTCAAGCCATCCTCCCACCTCAGCCTCCCAAGTAGCTGGAACTATAGGAGTGTGCCAGCATGCCCAACTAATTAAAAAAGTTTTCTTTAGAGATAGGATCTTGCTATATTGCCCAGGCTGGTCTCGAACTCCTGGCCTCAAGTGATCTTCCACCTTGGATCCCAAAGTGCTGGGATTATAGATGTAAACCACCGCACCCCACCTGCATTTTTATTTTGTTTATTCAATATAGATCATCTTTTGTTTGGCTAAGGCAGTTGTTTTGATATGCTTTAGGTCAGAGGTTTTCAACATGTTCTGCAGCTACTTGTGTCTGCTGAGATGCAAATAAGGTAGAACTCCTATCACCACTCAAACCTTGAGCAACATGTTTAATATTTGTTTCACTTATTGAGGTCCTATGTAAGATTTTGTTTGAAAGAATGTTTTTTCTGCTGCAATTTATTTTGAAAGCTACTGGCTTATGCTGTCTTGATCTTTGAAATGGAAAATAGTCATAAGTTGCTTCTTATGAAATTTTTGCTGTTTCTTTTTAATCACCGGATTCTTTGAAATGGTATTTAAAAATCTCAAAATTTGGCTTTAACAGCTTTGGTGGTATTCCACATTTGTCAGTATGTGACTGTTTGATGGCATTAGGACCTAGCAATGTCTCTTCAACAATTCATCACGATTAGCAAATGTAGCTTTTAGTCTGGCATCTTCATATGGAGTTTCTGCCTTAATCTAATCGCTCTGCTCATCACATCAGAGCTTGCAAGTCTGAAGTTACCAGATAGTAAATGTGAAGTTGTAATTTTTGCCTCAAACTCTTATGAAAGCACTTAATGGAATATATATAATAACCTCTATTCACTAGTTTCAGGATACTTAACATAAAAAGAATAACTGCTAAATGTTTTGATGATTTCTTAGATTCTGAGGTTTTGTTCCTTTACTATTCTTGGCAAATCAGCTACTTGCAGACTTGCATGGCAGCCAGCCATTCCAGGCTTGGTTTTTTGAAAGGGAGCAGTGTGTCCTTAAATCTTTCCCTCACCCAAGGAACCCTGCGTGGTGCACATGTGCATAAGCACATCACTGGCTCTTTTCATGGAATGAGATGAAGTGTGCCATTGTATACACGATTAAAATTGAACCCTCTGGTGATGTCAAGAATATTGGTCCTTTGGGTCTAGAGAGAGATGATGCCATGAAAACTAGCAGGATTCTTTTAATGAACAAGGGAAGACTCATTGCCAAGGGTTAAATAAAAAATAAATGGAGTCTTTAGTGACTTCATTAGAAATAATGATTGTATTGTGTTTAGTTGCCTCCTATTAACCTTGTTGCATATCTTTCAATTACTAATAAGCTCTGTTGGTAATACTTAGTGGATTCTATATAAAGATGCTTACTGTAGTTTTTAAAGGTGGTGTTGTACAATGATTTTCCTTGATGTGATGGCAGGTTTACACTTTTGACCTTGCTGTGAGGGAAAGAAATAGGCATAGAGCAGTTTGTTTTGTTTAATGTGTCCTTAGTATACTAGGGCCAAGGAAATGCAAGCCCATACTAAAAAAGGAAGGCAATTGATAAAGTGATAACTTTTATCATCTTTATTTTGTTTATTTATAGCTACACTAAAAATAAACAATGAGATTAGAAGTGTGAAAAAATTGCAGCTGCTTCCAGAATCTTTTGTTTGCAAAGAGGAACAAGGTAATGTAACCATGATTTAACTTTTGCTATGAAGCTTTGAGAGAGAGCCAAAGGTTTTTTTTTTTTTTTAACTGAAAGATAATGTTCAAAAGACTCAAAGTTTCTAAATAATATTAAAGCAAATTCAAGACAATGTTGTCTCTTTATAATTTGAGGAGTTTGTTTCTTGTTTTTCTTAGGGTCTTAGAGTGCTGAATTATATTTATACTTCTATTAAATATTAAGTAACACTAGTATTAGTAATTTATCACACTGTGATGATCCTTCATAGTTTCTGTATTAATCTTTGGAGATCTTTCTTGCATTATATTTAACCAACATGGAGAGGATCTATGTTTTGTAGAAGTAATTCAGTGCAACTTCATTTTTGAAGATTATTGGAGGAAAAACTGTACTCAAAATGTTTGTTTAAACCCCCATAAATTTGACTGCTATTTGATGCAGATTGGAACTTTACCAAAAGATTTCATTCTAGGCATAGTTTTGCTTAAATTCTATAAAAATATTAATAGATGCAAAGAAGACAGTTTTTGTTGTTTTTCAGTTAAGCCCAAATTGTGAGAGGCAGTTGGGTGGTCGAAGGAGAAGGATTGGAGTGGGTTTTAGGAGCTAGATGGAAGTGTTGTGGTACAGTGGGGAGATGGCACTTATAGCAGTGTCTTTTAGGAAAGCTCGCTAGATCTAGATAGTTGCTTTGAAGGTGTAGAGGCTTATTCTTGTTAGTTCCTAAGTGAGATCAGCCCTGAGAAATTGACTTATACTAACTAAAACCGATAGGAAAAAAATACAGCAGAATACATATTTAAAATGGTCTCTGGTTGGACATAAAATCAGAATTTGGACATTAGCTCAATTGAACATTTAATGTCAGGCTAGACCAGTGTTTCTCAATCTTTTTTTTATTATCATTCCTTTAAGGAGCCTTTGCAGATTTTTTCCCCCCTAATCACTCTCCGCCCTGAAATTTTAATGCCACAAATGTACTATATATATATATATATATTTATATACTGTGAGCCTTTGGAGGGTCACAAACCAATGTAATAGCTAGGATTTTTTTTTTGTCCTCCAAGAACCAGTTGTTGCCCCCTTGGGGGCGATCTTGCCCCTATTGAGAATGTATGAACTAGACTGATGAATCTGTAAACATGCTCTCCTACCATCAGGATAAGAAAAACTTTGAAATTCCTTGGCTTCAACACTCTGTATTCATCACCATACTAGGGAGGACTTTGCTATGGGGAGTAGAAGTACAATACGACAGTAGAGGTTTTTTTATGCTTATTTTATAGATCAGGAAACAGGTCTAGAGGAGGTTACATTACTTCAGGGTCACAGAGCTAATAAATGGTAGAATTTAGGATTGGAATAGATTTGGCTGTGACTCCTAGCCTTTTGAAAATGACTTATAGGAATGTAGCTGAGATTCTTATTCTTTATCTGGTTTCTTTTAAATAAGGAAAAAGTAAATGAAAGAGAGGAAGAAACTTAAATACTGTTATATTGCAAGTTTATGGACGGTTATTATTTTTAATAAAGTACTTCTATATTGGATAGGAATATGCTACTCATTTAGCAAGTCATTTTAATGAATTTTCACTGTGGCTTATAGTATAGTACCTAGTAACTACTACTAGGTACTGTTATTTATTCTTTTATTCATAAATTCCTAATTAAATACTTACAGGTTGCTGAAGAAAAACAATTATTTAAAGAAAATCAGTTTTCACACTTCAAAAAAGCCCTTGAGCCAAACTAATTTTTAAAAATGAAATCTTGACATCAGATTTCAGCTAAAGATTGCAAGTCAAACAACAAGGATTTAGAGTTTAGCTGCGTATTTCTTTCCTTGTTCTTATCAAGTCCTAATCAGTATTTTGTTATAGGTAGTGGAATATATAAATATGGGATGGGGAGGGAGCAAGCATTAACTATCTGCTGATACACTGGGCACTGTGCCTGGAGCTTTAAATTTTAACAGCTCTTCTCTGTTATAGTGATGGTATCTCTTTAAATAGGTTAGCAAACAGGTGAGGATCAGGGGGCTAGGTAATTTGTCCAAGGTTATACACTTGGTAAATGGCAAAACTGAAATGGGAACCTCAGGTGGACTTCGGCAGTGCTTTTAATGTACATGTGAATCACCTGGGGATCTTATTAAAATGCAAGTTTTGATTCAGTAGGTCTAGTGGGGCCTGAGATTCAGTAGTTCTGAATAGTTCCTCGGTGATATCAGTTCTGGTGATCTATGGACCACACTTTGAGTAGCAGTGTAGCGGCTAAAAATGAGTGCTTTGGAGCCAGACAAACTTAAGTTTGTACCCTGATCTGCTCCTGACTATGAGGCCTTGGACAGTCTCTCTATATGTTGTCCTCTTTTTAAAAAGGGGATAATAGTACCTGTCTGTTACAAGGAGGAGAACATCTGAAGTGAAAGCTTGAAAAATGCTTGACACAGTTGCTGATACACAATCGTCAGGTGATAAATGCTATTATTTTACTAGGGTCTAAGCTCCACAAGAGAAGTTCCCCACTGTATCCCCCGTTCCCAGAACAGATTGATTGGTAGATATTCAGTAAATCTCTGTTGTATGTATAAATCTCACACAACAGTTTTTCCTACAGTTGTAACCTATGAGCTGTATTGGTTGGACGCAGCTCTACTAATTTGATATCATGGGATTTTTAACTTTACATCTAAGATTCAGTTTTATAAGAATCATGCCCTGTACCTTCTCTTCTACTAGGGTCTATAGTTCATGTTTATCTTTGTGAATTGTTTGTGATTATTTATTTACCACTTTGATTTAGTTTGGTAGAAGTAGAAGACAGTTTTTCCACTTGATTTTGTGTTTTGATTTTTCATTTTTAAAAAATATTCTAGGGGAAAATGTAGCCAAGATTTACAAAGATCTTCAGAAGCTCTCCCGCCTCTTTAAAGACCAGCTGGTGTATCCTCTTCTGGCTTTTACCAGACAAGGTGAGAGGTGATAAATTGTCACCATTGGAGTGGCTGTAAAGAATAGTAGGTGTACCTAGTATTCATAGTGACTTTGCTGTCTGACTTCCCTCTTTTCTCCTCCTGGTGAAATTCTACTCTTTTAAGACTAAGCTTAAATGTTAATTCCTTAAATGCTAGTCACTTCTTTGTATTTCCATACAATTTTGTGTGTATTTTTGTTGTAGTCTTTTTCCAGTGTATCATAATTGTTGTGATATGATTTCTTTCCACTTAAGGTTGTGAATACCTTGAAGGCAGGGAATATGTCTTATTCATTTTCGTATTCTTGTGCTCTAGCACAGGGTTTGGTCCATAACAGATGTTCAATAAATATATACATAAATAACGTATAATCTATAAATCAGATCTAAGTTTTTTTTTAAACCAACATTTATTGGAAACCTTGTTGGATGTTTCATATGCGTCTTATTTAATGCTAATAACTTTGAAGTAAATTTTGTTATACTCATTTTATACATGATGAAATTATAATTCAGTGAGGTTTATAATTCACTCAAGATCCTTGTATTAGCTTTCTCTTATATATGCGTTACAGTAAAAAATATTTTAAAATCTCAATGACTTGGAGTATATATTTATTTTCCACTCATGTACATGTTGTGTGGGGGTTTGCTTTGGCTGAAGGAGTGGTCTTTTTCCAGAACATGCTCTTTTTGTGGCAGTGGGAAAAGAGGGCTAGCGACCCAACCATGTGTTGGTTCTTAAAGCTTTTGCTCAGAAATGATGTATTTCACTTCCACTCACACTTCATTGGACAAACCAGTGAAATATGGCCAAGCCTGGGGGTAGTCAGTTGGGGAAGTATAGTGTAGGAAGTGATTGAGAACCATAATCTACCACAGTCTTTTGGCTGGTAAGTAGTTCCACACTTACACAAACACATATGTGGCTTTTATTTGCTATCTGTATGTAGAGAAGTAAATACTGTTTTTGGTCTCAAGTTGTGTGGTGGCATGGCTGTTATTAACATAGTTTTCCTCTTTAGTTGGTGGTAAGAGAAGGGAATGATGTGAATTTAAAAACCCTTAGATGTGTCTTCATTGGATTTTGATTATCTTTGCTAGTGAAAATAGTATCACAAGTATTTTGAAGGAGCTAATAATCACAAAATAATTTTAATTTGGCTTTGGAACATATTTTTTTTTTCCTTTCCTGGCTTTGCTTCTGAATTTATCTTCTCTCTGTTGTGTCTGCTGGATATCAAATAATAGTAATTGTTAACACTTGAGTGCTTATGCATGATGTGCTAGACATTGTTCTAAGCATTTTATATGTATTAACACATTTAATTCTCACAACAACTCATTGAAGTAGGTGGTATGTAATATTATCAACCCATTTTAAAGATGAGGAAATTGAGTTAGATAAAATTTAAATAACTTGTCCAAAGGTACCATAGTTAATAATTGGCAAGGTTTATAAAAACCAGTGAATTATTCATTTTCTATAGTTGAATAGAGAAATTTTTTTGTTTGTTTGTTTGTTTTTTTGAGACAGAGTCTCACTCTGTTGCCCGGGCTACACTCTGTTGCCCGGGCTAGAGTGCCGTGGCGTCAGCCTAGCTCACAGAAACCTCAAACTCCTGGGTTCAAGCGATCCTTCTGCCTCAGCCTCCCGAGTAGCTGGGACTACAGGCACCCGCCACCATGCCCGGCTAATATTTTCTATATATTTTTAGTTGGCCAATTAATTTCTTTCTATTTTTAGTAGAGATGGGGTCTTGCTCTTGCTCAGGCTGGTTTCGAACTCCTGACCTTGAGCAATCCGCCCGCCTCGGCCTCCCAGAG